>OMLF01026853.1:24623-44918 GCA_900302615.1 Holocentrus rufus | reverse complement strand
AAAGAAAAGAGCAAAAAAGAAAGGAGGATGCAAGTAGATTAAAAATAGATGTAGCTGGGGCAGTCATGGCATTTAAAGCCCATGCGTTTTTTATGCGGCTTTTGGCTCTTCTACAAATGAGTCAAGGGTCTGTTGAAGGTTACGTTAAATGTGTCCAAAGTCCATATCACATATTACATAAATATATTTGTCTTCTCTGTCTTAAAGGGCTGTCCATGGTTTGGGGTGGATCTGCTGTCTGAAAATGGTTTGATTGGCCAAAAACACCCAGCGGACAGAAGGCTAGCTGTGGGTTGTTGCAGAGAGGAGGTCTTACCAGAAGCTGTCTGACCGGGGGGCAGCGACACAGAAGCCAGCTCGTCCAGACAGGAGCCGGGAGGAGCAGAGGAGCAGGAGGAGGAAGGGAGAGCAGAGACAGACTGGGTTCCGGGAGTAGAGGGATGAGATAACAGATCACAGCCTAGCAGAGAGTCCTCCCCAGCCAGAGAGTCTGAGACGGGAGGGAAAGCAAAGCCGGAGGGAACAGGAGGGGGGGCCAGGAAAGACAGCAAGGTAAAAAGACTGTTAGCTCGAGGAACAGAAGATGTGCTCAGTTAGTAAGGCAGTTCACCGTTGGTTTTTGACCTCAGTAAAGAAAATGTCTTTTCTGTTAGTTCCTCTGGTGGAGCGGTTCCCCAAAACAACACACTGCACTTGGAAAAAAAACAACCTTAACTGCAGCATACAAGGTCAAAGCCAGAAGCAGCAGCGATCGCTCCACCGCTCAGCAGAAGGTTTGAGTCCGCAGCCTGTATTTGTGCCTGCAGTGCACTGTCCATCACTGCAGAAACATGCAGATTGTGGGTGTATTTGGAGCGAGATCAGCATTGCTAATAAACAGTACGTTCAATATTTTCCTGTTTGTCCTCAGGAAAACCTCTGAGTCGTGGTCCACAGTAATTATGATAGACACTTTTCCACAGCAGGAACACAGAAACCCTTTTGAGGAACCCGTATACCCCTGTTTCCACCAGAGGAACCAGTCCCTCTCTTTGACCCATAAAGCAGATGTCACAGACATACTGACTGCCACACTGACAGGCCGGAATGATTTGGTGAAACTTGTTGCCAGGACTGCTTGGTGTGGTATGATGGTGAGGGTCAACAATAAATGATGCTGCGCTTTCCACAAAAAAACAAAGTAATTGCAGTTGTAAAGTTCCTGGAATAAAAATGTCAAAATGACAAACGACAAATAACATGGGGGATCATGAGGTCAACTGGCAACATTTTTTTTTTCCTCTTCCTTGGCCAGACGCTGCAAAGAACTGTGTTCATGTTGTTAATATTTCTTATTCTCTGGTCTAACCTGGCATGGTGGCGGTGATTATCTCTGGCTGGGCTGCGTGTCTCTGGGCCTGAGGGGCTTCCAAACCAGGAATCAGGGAATCAACGCACCTCTCTTCCTTTGCTACACAGAAGCAAGAACAGGAATGAACGGTAAGATAAAGAAATCTTTGAAAAGAATGCATATACTAATCAGAGGGGGTCAAAAAGATGTAGGCTTTCTTGACAGTTCTCCAGCAGGTCGCTCAGCATAACAGTCATCACTCAGAGTTAAAGAGATAAAGAGAAGAAGGAAGGAGACGGCATGCAAAGGAAACTGCAGAGCAAAGCAGGGGACAAGAGGAGAGCCTGTACCATTAGTGGAGCTCTCTGCAGAACTGCTGAAGGGGTCAGCCAGGGGTAAGAGGTCAGGGAGCAGCAGAGAAGTCTCAGGGGACTTCAGTCCCTCAATCAGCTTCTCTGTGAGCGAGCCAGAGAGAGACGGAAGGAGGCGATGGACAGATAACAGAAGAGAGAGAGAACATGAGGCAGGGTTTTGCACAGACGAAGGGTAAGAGAGCACAGAAAAGAAGGGAGACATGAAAAGCAAAGGGAGAAAATATTCCATCTCATCAAAATAAATGAGAATATCTATGGGTTAGTAACAGGTAAAATGTAGTAGATCTAGTAGACTACATTTATAAGCAGGGTATAATCTGGTTAGAATACACAAAATCAGGATGTAATATAAGTCTGAAGATCGGCCATGTGAATATTCATTCACCACTCAAACAGCTCTTTAGAAACAGATCTCTTTCAAAGTTAATAAAACCACAATATTATCACAAAACCTCATGCTTTCAAAGAACTAAACTCTGCTAGCCTTTACCAGCAGCACTGCCACGTCAAACCAGGATGTAACATTTCATTTCAAACGTGTGAGACATTCACAAACTTCAATAAAAAACCATTAGTGGAAAAAAAATGAAAGATGATAGGTGTGCTTCTTCACAATGCACACACACACACCGCTCCACTACTCTGTCTCTTTCCACATGCCGACACTGTCAACTCTACATTTTTGGCCCCGTGCTGACAGACGAGCAGAGGGCATCCTTGCTAAGTCAGCGCTGCTCTGTGTGCCAGAATCTGCATCACAGGCAAATCATGAAGGTTGTCTTAAGGATACACACCTCTCACACAATCCCAAAAAAAAAAAAAAATTATTAGGCAAGATTATTACTAATCAGGTTAGGACGCAAGCGGGTCCATGCATGTAAGTTACATAATTCTCTCTGCAGCTCATACTTACAGGCAACTGCTTTTGGGCAAAAATGGGGGAGAGATCTGAGGCAGGGAATGTGTGGGCTCAGAAAATGGCACAGCAGATGTGACCTTTTGCCCCCTTCACTACAGGAAAGAGGTCAACACGGATGAAAAGCTGTTTAAGGCTAAAAGACAAAGTTCTAATTCCTCCAATAACTCAATGGAAAATACATGGAATATTCAAAATGCCATTTCACTGAATTTAAACATACACATTCTTCATTTAATTCCAAGATCACAGTCCCAATTGAGACTTTGTTTCAATCTCCTGTCAACACAAGAACTTCCTGTTGAGCTGCTGCACAAGAGCGCGCTGAACAAAAACTGTGCTGCAAACACTCAAGGCTTTCTCTGCCAACAGCAAAACTAAGAGTGTGTTTGCTTGTGTGTTGCTTATTTGAGGGAGGGAGAGAAACCGAGAGTGTGAGAGAGAGAGCTTAGGGAGGACGAGAGAAGATTAACCACACCCTGATTATGTAACAGCTTCACCATGTTATCCTCTCAGTTGAGTCTCTATTCGGTGAATGCGCAGACAAACCGCGACTTCCTGGGTTAACGAGCTAAGAAGCTCACAAAAGGAGTAAAGGCTACACTGAGGAGAGCATAAAAAGCCAGGTCGGCGTTTAATTAGCAAACAACAACCTGTGGCAACCTGGGCTGAAGATCTGATGCTCAACTTTCCCCTTGTTCTCAGCGGCACCTGGTCAGCAGGCACCTCCAGCAGGATGGCAATCCAATTAACAAAGGAGAATTTGTCCTTGGCGTTACCAGGCAACAGCGAAAGCACAGATCCGCAAATGAGATGCGATCTAGCTGTAGCTATGGTCCCTATTCATGGAAACTGACAAGGAACCACTGTGAGGCTGCTTACTATGACAACAAGACAGGAACGTGTAAAAATCGAAACCATTAAACTAGCAGTCAGAAATTAACCTCTGGGAAGTGCAATGTCAAGGAAACTTCCTCCATCAAAAAAGAAAGCAACTCATGAGCCATTAGAATATATTTGCTCAAGAGCCCAAGGCCGTGGAGGACTGAGGGCTTGGTTCATATATTTTCACACGGAGACAAGAAAATTACCTGGGGTGTCAGAAAGTGAGAGGGCATTAAAAGGGTCCGGGACGCTCAACAACGCTGAACCTGCGTCCAAACCCAGGATGTCCACTGATCTTTCAGCTTAATATTGCACAGAGAATAAAGACAGGGAGACAGTGGAAGTAGGAAGGTGAGAAAGTGAGCAAGTCATCAGAGGAGAGCACGAAACAGCACAGTGACTGGACTGTCTTTTCTCAAATGAAATGATTAAAGTGGCGCAGAGATATTTAGAGAAATGCCAAGTTGAGAACTGATCCAGCATTCAAAGAGGAATGAAAGCTCAAGGCAGCAGTGGAAAGCAAAAGCTGAATGCATGAGCCTAAAGCCCCTAGTAAAATATGTAGAAAAGGGAGACATTTTTATACTGAGCAGAAAGACAGAAAACCAGTGAGGCAAAGACTGAACATTATCAAAATAATACTGTCCCCACCTGGGAAAGCGTGGAGACCTGGAATGAGATTTTCACTGGAGCCTGTGGCCTTCTCTCCTGGTTTAGCAGCTGTACACACACAAACACACACACAAGAAACATCAAAGCCATAAGCAGTTTTACATTGCATGTCTATCTACCTGTGCTGCAGGTTTATGTAGCTGATTGGGGAGGAGGGGGGTCTTACTCTCAGCAAGCTTGGCAAAATCTTTGTTGAGCAGCTCCTCTGCTGTAAGCTTGGAGAAGTTGTCGTCTCCAAAGGGGTTCCAGCTGGGCTGGGTGTTGGTGCCAGGAGGACCTGGCTGGGCGCCGGCCTCACCTGGCTGGTACACACTCTGCTGCGAGGAGCAGGGGGAGCCAGAGGGGGTGGTGCTGGCTGATCTGTAGTGTTCAGAGGTAAAAACATACACAAGAGTAAGAACTTACAACAAGACTGGATGGGTGTCAACAACCGCGGTAAAGTCTATGGACACTGGCCTATTGATGTATGCAAATAAAAGCAAATGAATAGTCTACAGAGTTATTTGTGGACTGAATAGAGTGATTATTCCTGTGCTGGATGCTCCAGGCTATAAAAGGGCTGTTTATTCTCCGCTGGGATTCTCTGTAGTATGAATGGACTGTTTATTGCCCCCGCTGAGCTCACTTAGTGCCATGAATGGGCAGTTGATCCCTCAGATCATTGAGATGAGTTAATTCCGCTCACTTGGACTTGTTGAGGCTGGCCTCGGCTGCAGCCGCCTGGAGTAGCTGGGTGGACTTGCTCACCGGGACCCCGAACACGGCGCTGTGGGTGACATCGCTCAAGATGCGCCGGTGGCCGCCCTTGGGGGCCATCTTCGGCGAGGAGGGGGGTGTCAGCGAGCCCACTTTGTGGATTTCTCGGCCAGAGGCCTGAAGGAGAGGGGAAAAGACACAGAGGGGAGATGAGGGATTATGGCCTCAGTGTGAGTAGAGAAGATATGGACTCACTGCATACACAGATCCCAAGAAATCAGAAAAATAAACAAGATGATCATAACAAAAAAAAAGGTTGATTACAATCTGGAAGATGCTGTTTTTCTGATTCCTCCAAAAACACAAGGCCATGAAAACAGAATAAGGGGAAAAAAGTAATGAACAAGGGAAGACTAAAACCCGGACAGAAAGACTGGACAGAAACAGAAAAAAGTGAATGATTGAAGAGTTAAGAGACTAGGCTTTCAAAGCACACACAGTTATTCTCAACCAAGTAAGAAATAATCATTTGGATTAGTTGGAAGATGTGCTACAATAGAGTAGATGATTCTTTTGTTATATGCAGCACTGTGTTCACTGACTGCAGCAGTGATGCCTCTCTAATCCTTAGACAGTCACTAATCCCCACAGAGGAAGCATTCTATGATGATGACATTTACAATTTAATATCATCTGTGAGAAATCATTGCCACTTTCCCAGTGCAGAGGAAGAAAAAAGTAAAAATCTGGACGTGATTCAGAATAGATGAGTTCATGAGCAACCCCGATCCAAAGAGCAGCGGCGGCAGCACGAGCTCGGAGGTTACCGTGGCCTCTGGATCGGCTGCGGGGCCGACGGCTGCCAACTCGGGGATGGGAGTCAGCTGGGGGGCTGCGGTTTCATGGACGGGGGCAACGAGCACTGCAGAGCTGGCTGGATGCTGTGGCAGGTTAACAAGGGGATGATGTGGCTTAGCTTTGGACTGCAGTAGGGCAGACGCCTGAGAGGCTGGCTGCTGTTGGAGATGGCCGCTCTGCACCAGCTGATGCTACACAGGA
This sequence comes from Holocentrus rufus, assembly GCA_900302615.1. Taxonomy (NCBI): domain Eukaryota; kingdom Metazoa; phylum Chordata; class Actinopteri; order Holocentriformes; family Holocentridae; genus Holocentrus; species Holocentrus rufus. The sequence goes on along the minus strand of OMLF01026853.1, from coordinate 38,986 downwards.
ACATCACACAGCCAGTGATGAGGCAGGCCCAGTTCCCAATTCTATCTTGGCCCAGTTTATCATGATTTATTGCTCTTTGACAAGTGCAGTGAAATTATTTTTGGGGCTTATTTTCTACTTTACTAGATGCCAGACAAATTATGTGAGAGTGAGAGCATGAGACAGACAGAGAGAGAGGGGGCAACAAGAAATGATGCAACATAGGTAAACAGCTCATAAACCTGGTATGTAACGTGTATACATATAGTCTGCTGAGATCCTAATCAACCCAGATGCACAGGTCTGGTCTGAAGTGAACAGACTTCCTATAATATTTCAATCTTACAAACCTGGCAGCAACTTTGAGCAGAAAGGTTTTGAAATGAGATCAGCAACAAGCTGAGGCGAAAGCAATAACAAAGAGTGTGTGGAATAAATATTTCACTGTCAACTCATGGATTAATAGATAGTGATTAAACACAAGTAGGCATTTAAATTAAATATGAGTAGTTAATTAAAAACCAACACTGAAAACCTCAAACAAAAATCCTAGAGTGCAAGTTAAACCTCAGATCACACAATCAGAAATGTATGAAGCGTGGAGGTTGTTGACGAGGAAACACGTGCATACGCCCACACACACACACACACACAAGCCCTCACGCTCCATACTTCAAAACAGCAATGTCATTATTCTCATGACACAATCCCTTGTACGGCCAGGATGCCCACCTGCTGGCTGGTCTGTTGTTGTGCGCTGAAGAAGGCCGGAGCCTGTTGCTGTTTCATGAAGAGCTGCTGATGCTGGGGCGTGGCCTGCGGCTGCACGTTGGCGGCCTGGGCCGGCTGGGCAGCAGGAGCCTGTTGAGCAGGTTGGACAGCAGCAGCAGCGGTTGGAGGTGGGACACTGATCCCGACACCTGGAAGGGAGCAAAGAAGATGAGGAAATGTTATTGATTTGTTTTTTGTTTCTTTTCAGCCTCTTTAATTCAATACATTATAAAGGACACAACATTCTGCAAGGAAACCCAGCTAGTTAGTGAGTTAGAAGAAAAGTCAAAAGTATGGTACTGTAATTAACAGTAAAACCGTGTGGCCAACTCTTTTATGTCTTTTTACAAGTAGGCCACAGACAGAACAGCCCTGTGAGACTGTGGGTGTCAAAGGCCTCATTAAAATACAATTAAAAGCCTCAGGCTAAATGAACCACTGGGATTACAAGGCCTTGCTATTACAGCCAAATGCTTACACAGTTCAATATGCTGCACTCAATACAAGATATCTGTTTCTATGAGCACGTAATTACCAGGATAAGAGTCACCACAATCTCAAACTGCTACCACCACTTTACAAGGCAATAGTGGTCTTAGCCCTGAAACACAGTAAGCAGGGAGCAGGCCTTACCCATGGCCTGGGACGCTCCAGCAGCCACATTAGGCCTCTTGCGCGGGGTGAGGGCTGGCTGGATGGGCAGAATGCCTGATATAGGCTGCGGCTGGGCCTGGCCAGCCTTGGGCCGCTGCCGAGGTGCAATCGAGGTTTCCGTGGTGGGAATGGGGTCTGTGAGCCTGATGGAGGGAGAGGAGAGAGGAGGCTAAGTTGTCAATAAGAGATTCTTATTGATAACAGCACACTTAAATGCTTTGCTTGTCACTCACCTGGCTTTGGTTTGACTCTTTTTGGCCACAGCTTCACTGGCTCTGATAGGCTCAGGAAGTTTTGCAGGAATGGGCAAATTCTAAGACAGGAAGAAGAGTTGCAGTTTTCAACAGAACAAGCATAATCACTTTCTAAAACGTGCATCGGGGAGGTAGTGATAGGATATTTTGAGCATCACAGCTCCAGCAGACTGGCCTATCTGCAGCTTCCATGGATGCACCTTTAATATCCACTTTAATGCTGCTTTGTGGGTGAGGTGGGAAATGTGCTGAATCAGAAGACTGAGTGCTGACGTAGCTGTGTCGATACATTAGAAAGCGGCCTGGGGGAAAGGAAGGCAGCCAACTGGCAAGAGCCAGAACGCTTCCCTTCTATCCAATGTCATGTTGCTCTACACCATTGTTTCTCTCTCTCAAAACAAAGAGATGCAATTAAAGCCACTGTATATGACATAATTTATGAGGCTTTACTATGCTAAAATAAAAAGAGCTTTGCCCTGTTTGTAAATATTTAAAACAAACATTACAGTACATTCTCTTAATGTATTTTTAATGACGGTGTAACAAACATGGCGTGACTTACATGTACATTTTGGACTGGACAGTCTCGTCGAGCCAGCTTAAAGGCAAAGTAGGATACTTGGTAGATATCTGGTCTCTTGTCAGGGTCGGGTTCCAGCATGTATCCTGAGAAAACAATACAGGTTGGCTTTCTTTAGAAGCAGACACAAAAAAAAAAAAATCCACACACAGCATGCACACGCGCTAAGTAGGACAGTGAGCATATTCCAGGGAACAGGGTTACTCACTGATGAGGCAGTGCATGTCCGGGGAGTATCGGGAGTTGTCTGGGATAGTGAAGCTGCCGTCACAGATCGCCACTTGGCTCTCCCCAAAGGGCAGGGTGAAGTAGCACAGCTTATACAGCAGACAGCCCATGGCCTGCGCACCAGAATAAGAACATCAACACACAGACAATAACCTTGACTCCAGACTCCAGCTGCTCAGTATTTATGGTACAGTACAGTGGTCATGAAAACACAAGCAGTCCATCTCACCCAAATGTCTGCCTTTGTCGTGATGACCTTGCCACCATAGAGGTTGACCATCTCTGGAGCCCGATATGACAAAGTAGTGTACCTGGTGATATGAATAGAGGTCAGCATAAATGATTTCTAAATGTTAAAGAAAAAAATATAACTTTAAAGCTTTATGTGTAATATTGTACGTATGAGGCGGAGCCCTCACTTTTTGATTTCTTCCTCCACCGCTGGCACGCCCTCTGTCTGAGGGTTTTGGAAGCGGTTGGTGGCACTCCCAAAGTCACAGAGCACGTAGTGTCCCCTGTCATGCAGAAGAATGTTCTCCACCTATATGGAGACGAGAGGACGGGACAGGTCAGAACCGGAAGAACAAGATCTGAACCCGAATGTCACATTAAATTACTTCCAAATAATTAGCGTGGTGCACAATCAGCCGTTAGACCGTGATGCCTTGATGGATCCTAATGTGACAGGCTCGCGCAGCAATTAGTACATGCAGATTGGGACATGAATTGCAGACGTGCCTTGAGATCTCGATGGACGATGGGAGTCTTGCACTGGTGGAGGCGGGCCACAGCCTCGCACGTGTCGCAGAAGATCTGCAAGACCTCAGCCTCCGTGAAGCCTGTCTGTAGCCGCTGGTTCATTAGGTTAACCACCTGTCCGCCTACATAACACACAAAGGTCAGTAGAGAGTCCACAAAGGCCAGCTGACACTCAGAGACAAAGGTTAACTGAGAATCCCTGACTAATAACTACTGCTACATGCATTTATAAAAGCCATGTTATTCAAACCAAATTGAAGTTTTGCTCACTTTTGGGCTTATTTTGCACCTCTGTTGTACATTATCTGTAACTCATTTCTCACTGCATGATATATTTTAAGTCCATTAAGCTAATACCATGAGATGTCATTTCCTGTTTGGGTCAGGAGATATAACTAGGGCTGAAACAAATAATCAACATTACTGACAATGTCTACAACAACGAATTGTTAAATATTGTTTCCCATTGTTGACACTCAAGACTACTTCCTCTCTTACTTTGTGTTTGCATTTTGAAAATGTCTTATTGCCCAAAGCAAGCCTGAGGATAATAAGCCCTCAAGCAAGCCTTCAAAAAAAGAGTAAAAGTACTGTGGACACAGTTCAAGGAAAATCCCTGTATGTAACATGTTAACTACAAGATCTACTTGGCTTCCAACAGCAGTAGAAGCATACTTGAGCACCTGATAAGAAAACATCCCTGTGCAGAGAATGATATAGCTGGTACATCCATGTAGTCTGCACAGCGGTAGCATTGGTGCTCATAAAATGAGGTAACTTCAAATCCAATATTTTTGTCAGATCTATTGACTATTAAATAAAACATTTCAGACCACATAATTTAATCAACTATGATTAACAGTGTTCAGCTGGTACCTAACAGGCACCACATGAAAGTTTACTGCTAACAATTTCTATGCCAACTCTGTCCTTCTCCCAGTTCACTTTAATTCAAAATGCCTGACCTGGAACTTGCTGTCATTTATGAACAGTACTGCTAGCGGGAACAATGAAGCTATTTCTACAAATAACACCAGTCAGTTTTGCATTCACTGAGTTCAGCTGACAAGGACGGCTGTCAGCTTTATATCTGACGGGGCATCAAACTGAACAAGATCCTGTGAGCAGCAGAGGGTAATGGAGCTTTGAATTCAACACAGACAGGAAGGGATAGAGGGCGGCAAATTTACCTCGACAGAGGTCCATTAAGATTAGGACTTCCCACACATCGCCAGCTCCAACTGCAGTTATACTGGAGTCCAGGAAACCGACTATGTTTTTGTGGCCCACCAAGTCCCTCTGTGTAAATAAACAGAAAGAGAGCTGGGTTAACATAGCAGGCAACAAGACATGCAGCTTTTATAGATTGTTTTTTAAACATTTGGCTAAGTAAATGACTAAATGCATCCATGTGTGCTACTGTTCAGCCCATGTTTTTCTATAGAGAGCTGCGGAGTCTGTGCCAAAGGTCTGGGAGTAATAATGATAACCATCCTGTAATAGTCATGCCCCCGGGGTGTGGCTCCAGGAACTTGTTAGCTTCCCTTACAGTACGGTCTTCAGTTAGTAAAGGGAGGAGTGAGAGAGATTACAGGAAAAACGTGCCAATTCAACGTTTTCAACCGCTTTCCTAAGGTTCATTCAAGGGCTGGAAGTGAATGACTCATTACCCGCCCCTGAGCTCCTTCCTGGTACCTTCCTGGTATCATAAGGTCTGGGTCAAAGAGTACTATGCTAACTTACTTCATGCCTGATGAAGCAGGCAGAGAATGCCTGTGTCCAACTTCTTGTGAATGTCAGTGTGGAGTCATGTCCTGTATGCACTTGAGTTCATATATTCTTTTCTCTCTCTCTCTATCTGTGTGTGTGTGTGTGTCATCAGCCTTTGGAGTTTGAGGCGGTCACTTGATGACATTTAAAGGGGCAATACCGCCTGACAAATTATCTTACACTATCTGCCTTCTCCAGTACAACCCACCCACATGACACTCCAAGCAGGTTTAAACTAGGCAGAGTGCTAAGAACTGTTTTCAGGTACTACTGATCCATAACTGACTGTCACAGTCTCTCTCAACAATAAGACAACCCACTCTCTTATGAGACCAACTCCAAATAGCTGCAAAAATATACGCATTTGCCTACAGCTTAACAGCAAGTTTATTTATTTATATGGCTCTTGATCACAAGCATGTCTCAAAGTGCTTTACAACAAATGAGCCTGCCTAGATCTAAATGATCAACAATCGATCATAGAGCAGAATGACGAAACACAAACACAAGGAAACAAAACAAAGCACAAGACACACAATAGCAGGTTCTACCAATAGCCTATAAATCTAAGGCTATCCGGCACCACCAGCCTTAGACCCTCAATGTATACAAGGTAAAAAAAACAAAAAAAAACAAAACAAGAAAAGCATATTAAAGCTCTAAATCTGGAATCAGATGCCTGGACCGTCTTACTCACCATAATCTGAATCTCCAGTTTGCAGATTTGCAGATCGTGTTCATTGTTAACATACATCCTCTTGAGTGCACAGCGGACCCCCTGGTGGGTCCTCACCAAGAAAACAATAGCAAAACCTCCTGCAAGAGAGAGCAAGACAGAGACAGAAGGAAAACACAGAATGAACACATTAATTTCAAAAATTAAATAGCAACTGAATATATACCCAATGCACACTGCTTCATTGCACTTCTGCATGCCATGCTGCACATGATAGGTGTTTTATTTTTGGTATGTATGTGAGTCAAGTAATACAGTGCACCACGTATTGTCCCCTTGCACTTTTGTCCCTGCTGAACTCTGTGAGCTAGTATGTAATTATGTCACTGTGTGAGCTGTTGATAATTTATGCTCCTACTCCAGTGTAATAAAGTCAAATTCCTGGTGTGTTTATAGCATGTGGTGAATAGAGTGATTCTGACTGCTGAAAACAAACAGCAACATGACATGACATCAGTCTATGATTTATTTTGAAAGCCTCTTCAAGCCAAAAGTCCCTCAGCTGCACGTTGACTTCCAAACCCTGGCAGCTCACAAAGCCGCCTGATATGAACGGCTTTCGTTCTGTTCACTACCACATCAAAACAGAACGCAGCTCCCTGTTAACACTTACAAACACACATACAAATATACACTCACATTCCTAGTCAAACACATGCTCATCACCCAGTAAACCAATGCTGAAGTAAGAAGAGGAATGCTACAGTGGAATGTGTGCTGAGCGAGAGGCTGGGTGACATGCTGGTAAGAGGAGCTGGAAATAGCACTGTGTGAGTCAGCAAGTTGTGCTGAGGGGAAGGATGCAAGAAGTGGAGAAACTGACACAGGACACAGAAAGTGTGATTGAATCATCATCCCACCTTTGGGCACATGCTGCCAAATAAGGAAGAAAGACCAAAAGATGGCTGCCTCCATGGCAACTAAAATCCATGACAATTAGCAACATGCACTTGTTCCTCTCTAAACCCCTGACAACCACACAAATGAGTCAAACAGGCATTTTTGACTCATTTGCCACACAGAGACCACAAAGGTTCATATCTCACACTTTTCAAAGTGGCACAAAAACTGCATTTAAAATAGGACTGGATGGTATACCAGTGAACCTCACTGCTTTTTATCCAAAAATATCTGAAATGCACTCAGCAAAAAATATTTTTAAAAATTGTCCCAGCTGCTAGTGGAGTCTCTCTATTCAACAAGTCATGTAATCATACATCAGCGAGTGGAAAATTACTCGTCTCCTGGGCAGTGAACGTTGGGCTGGATATGCAGCTCTCAGTTTATGATGCACTGACCTGCAGCATCTGACAAAAGCCTCCTGTTGTGAAACTGAAAATTGTGCACTGTGTAAACTATCCAACACTCAGATAGAAAGTTATCATGAGTGTGGTGCAAACACTTACGTATTGACAGTATTACCCTCTGCAACCGCTGCCAAATATAAACTGCCAACATGAGGGAAACACTGTTGGCTGTTTTCAATGAAAGCTGCACCCTGACTATGTATTTTGTCTAACAAGCTCATCTTTTGAACTTTAATAACATCTGCAGATATAACAGAATGTGGGAGAAATTTTATGCTTACTACCCAATACGTTATTTCATGTTTTATATTGCTCAACATTCATGTTCACAATAAATGTATACCGGCATACTGATGTGCATCACAACTAGTCGAAGGACTACTCTGTCTTCAATGACTGTTCGATACGGATGAGCCTCAGCTTTCACTAATCTCATAGGGATTGAGTTCTATGTTGGTTCTCTCTGGATTTTAAGTCCACAGCATGTAGCACTTTAACGGCATATATTAGCATACTTTTACAGCAAAGCATGTCTCAGTTCTGTTTTGGTCCCCCACCAGGCGCTGACACCGGCCCTCCTGTTCACTGCTCTATCTCCATCGCTCTCTCGCCAGCACTGTCCTCTCCTCAACTTGTGTTAATGCCATACGCTGGGCTGAGTCATCCAGCTGGCATCACTAAGCCAAGGACATTTCCACGTGACTAGTCTGTTTGAGGTTTGGTTAGGACTGCCTTGAGCTACTTAACTGGGAGCTGTGCAATGAGGGAAATGAATGGAGCACAAGGGAGGCAGCAGCGTGTTTTGAAGAATTCCTGAACAGGCCTTCACTTAACAGCACAACAAATACAGCAGGCTCAGACTAACATGAAATCATGCACGCTTCAGGGTTCACACCAGCATGTCACACAGTGGTGCCAGGCCACCACTGATGATATCACATTGTGATTTAGCTGTAGATTAACTGATTGGAAATATCCCAGTGACCTGCAAAAACTTGCAGTGCAGCGCTGCACCAAAGTTGTTATGACACACAAGAGCGACGTGCTTGAGCAGTGTGGTTAAACTGTGACCACACCAAAGATCAAGCCTGTTTCTTGAATCAGTTTACAGCAGCAAACTTCACAAACACATGAGAAGGAAAAGGTCCCGTGTGTGTGATCCCTTAGAGCTCACACTGCTTGAGTCCTGGCTGTCTCACACACTGTCTAATCTGAAATGCCTGTGAGAAATTAGAGGGATTAGCAGCCTTCTTAAGCAACATCCAGCAGTGGTCTGCACTCTCACCAGAAAAGAACGACCAAACAACAGTAAGTATGGCTACAAATAGCTGAGGCCCCTTGACGTAGCTGACTGTCAGGATAACACCACTCCAGCTCATGCATACAGACTTTGAGCAAATGCACATGGAAATACACCTTCAGACATTGTTATGAAAAGTGTAGTGAATGGTTCAGTGTTGGGTTATGATCTGTCATCAGTGCAATGGAACTAATGTAATTGAACTGGCCTAAAAATAAATGTCCACATGGCTACTACTTTGTTTACAAACATGCTACTTGCAAAGCTACATCAACCTGCAATGGCAGCAAGAAATACTGCTGCTAATGCCTCACCTATAGTAGACATATTAATATGGACTATCCAGTGAGCTGGCTCATGCAAGTTTGTGCATAGAGAATGGGATGCCATTTCAAAAATGCTGCAATGATTTTTCCCAGCATACTCACTGGAGCTATGTACTGCATAGTCTAACAGCAGGAACAAGGGAGACGTCCTCCCTTACAATGCCACCCATACAGATCCAGAGAGGGCTAAAGTTACCAGCAGTAATTCTATATGGCCAGTAGACAAACCATCTTGTTGATAGTGAGGAAAGAAACCTGTGTCACTGAAAATCCTCACAGACTAAAGGGTGAAAACAAATCACAAACATATACAGCCAGCCATGTCAGTTCAAAATGACAAGAAATAAAAATTCATGATTCCAAAGCATGTACATCTAAGGTATTTGTCTGCTGTTTGTAGGTATATTGTGAAAACTGTTTGTAACTGCTAAAGGCCACAGCAATCAACAATGACAACATACAGCAGACATGGAAAACAAACACCATTTCCAAATAGAACTGCTGCCAAGTAGATAGCAACAAATACAGTAGCCTCGACTCCAACCAAAACCATCTGAATAAACAGACCTAGCCACACTGGAGTGAGCCAGTATCATAAGCAGCAGGTCCACTGCCAGGGCGAGAAAATATGATCTGTAGAAAAACATTCCAACTACCATTTTATGTGAGATCTGTAATTTGGGGGAATCTGGTGCTATAAAGTCTAGGCATAATCTTGCTAACAATGCATTGGTTATCAGTTATCAATCTCTCCAGTGCTGTTTCTCTGAAATAAATGTCTGCATCAAGACCTAACCATTTCCTGTGCTGATAAAGAAAGCATAAAGTGCTGCCATCTCAGGTGAGAGAGTAGGCCAAGAATGCATACACCCAAATATATAAAAGCATGGTGTGGCCCAACAGATGGTACCCATCCATACTACTGATGAATTAATCACTCTGGGTCCATCCATTATTTAGTAACAGGCACTCTTAGCTGACAGAGGATGGTAGACACTCATGGCAGAGACAGACGACCAGTGAGTTACCTGTTCCTATACCTAATAAACTGGAACACAGACAATGTGGATGTAAAAGGTTCAGCAGGAATGTTTACAATGACTGACTGTTAAGTTAATGTCCCACTACTAATGTCCAAATTGTAAAAAGTTTTTTCCTCACTTGACCTTCACTATTTTGTGTCTAGTGATTGTCAAATAACCAAAATGCATGACTGCTTAAATCACATCAGTGTAAAGAGTAAACGCCACACCTGATATGCCAGCCCCCTCTTGTCAGGAACTCAATCTTTTTATGAGTTTGTGGCGCCAGATCCTAATGACCTTTACCTCCCAGTTAACAAATCACTTACAAGAAGCAAAAAAATCAGCCGAACTTATGAAATCTCTATTTGTGATACGTCACTCCCTCTGTACATACAAAGATCGATGACTCAGCATGGTGCTGGTTCCTTACAACACAGCAGACAATCCAGTTATACCATTTTCCTCCCAGTCTCGTTAAGGTATGGAGTGCGATACTGAAATCAGATAACAACCTAAACAAACTCTTGGGATCTCACAACTTTGTGAATCACCATATGACACACCTTCAACCACCCTTCAATTTTCAGCTTTGAAATCGCCATGGACTTTTTCTTTGAAGTGGTCATTCCTCACAGCCAAGCACCTTCAATCTATAGAGAAGAGTCTGACTGGTACTAGGCTTGCCTGCCTGCCAATGAAGAAGAAAAACTGCATACCAGGGAGAAAGAGATAACTTGAGTACAACTACCAGAGGTAGTCACAACTGCTTCAAGCGACAACAGTTTTTAAAGCCCTGTACCATACAGCATGACCACTGACTAACGCCAAGTCAGGACCTTTTTAAACAAGAAAATAAATCAAGGTAGCATCATTTTGTTTGTGTTCTAGTTGAGCTAGGCCAAAGACCCTCCAAGAACAGGCCTGTCCCTTACTGTTCTTCTCGGACACACTGGGATGTTTGCTCATAAATCTTGTTGAAATTGGTTGTGTTGAATTGGCAAAATTCACACAAGACATAGTTCACCTTCAGCGACAATTTCCTCGACGGTCACTTGATAACGTCCAATGGAAAAGACCCGTCCAATGAAGCTGCCACCGCCGCCGGAACCACTGCCTCCTCCACCGGCTCCAGAACCAGGCCCAGAACTCACCAGCTCCCGACGCGAATCGAAAAATTTCTTCATTTCGGCGATGTTATCCGAAGCACAGCCAATGCCCAATGTATCAGTCTTGTAACAACAAATCCCAGAAATGGCTGATTGTTGTTGGTTGTGGTGCTGGTGTCAGCAGGCTGCGAAGCTAACGCTTTAGCAGTTACTAAATAATTGAATGAACGCAGCTACCTAGCTTCCAGCTAAACGCTAACTAGCTGGACCTCGAAATGTGACAAACACTGCTGGCCGCCGTTACTTAACTCATGGTTTTCGAAGAGAACACCAGGCTGAGTCAAACGATGTTGGTGATGTTGATAAGAACAAGATAATGTCCATGCGGATCACCGCTTTCCACAGTCAACCCGAAAGGAGGACTGGCTGGCTAAGTTAGCTAGCCAGTCTGCGAGGCTGAAAAACGCCAGTTAGCCTTTAGCTTAGCTAGCTAGCTAGCTAGCTAACCAGCTATGTACGGTGACAGCTGTCAGTTGATGCTAGACTGGCAGCCAGGCAGGTCCTCAGTGTCCCATGTAGCTTATTACACATCTCCACAGCTTTCTTCTACACGGAATGTTACTTAATCCATCGGCCTCTTCTTCTCTGTAACGTAGCTAAATATGATGAAACTCAAGGCTTTTGGAAACGTCCAGCAAAGCCGTAACAAGGTATGTCAGCTAATGATAGAGCTACAAAGAGAGTAGACAGTGAAAAGAGTCTTCTCTGAGTAGCTACTCTCTCCGAGGTCCGTCCTGCTGGGTTTCTATTGATTTGATTGGTCAAATGGACTACGACTTCCTGTCAGTTGATACTGTAGTCCCAAAGTGTTTGACGCAACGAGCTCAGCGTGACAGACACACAGCTTCATTTCAAAAAATGAACGCCCACCTTTGAGGCGTAGACACACCTTTGCTAGCTCATTTCATTCATTTTATTGACGAGGAGTGTTTAGCGCAGAACCACTCTCTTATGTTTCATTTCTTTTCTTCGATTTAACAGTTTTCGCCTTCTCACCTCAAGAACACAACTGCCCTTTTAGCAAGACCTCGAGATTTGTAGTTTGCTGGGTTAACAAACGAAATGACCATTCATCCTGTATTGGGCTAATCCATCATGTAAATCAAAAACTTTTTCCACCCAAAGACTGCGATTCAGACATCAGGAAAAAAAATCTGTATAACATAACATAACATAACATAACATAACATAACATAACATAACATAATTAGTATTAGTTGGAACAATATTGCATTTTATTATTATGATTATTATTATGATTATCAATTGAGGTAGTAGTTGTAGTGGTAGTGGTGGTGATATTGCAAGGATATACTGCATACTCTGGACATTGAAGATCAAGCATCTGTAAGACAAGGGCAATACGTGGTTTAGTAAAAGGAAAGGGCATCTAAATGCATGGTGGCATGCCAGGTGGTTAGAAGAGGGCACAGAGGGCAGGGATGTGGCAGGACAAGGCACGAGCATATGAATATTTCAAATTCAATTCAGGCCAGGCAATTACAGACCACAGTGACAACCTTAGCCTAATACTGACAAATGTTTATCAAAGAGTGCAGCCTAATTTCAGCTGCTATATGGTGGCATACATGTTCACAAATGAAATGGGGATGAGATCATGCAATAGGTATTCTAGAACAAAGGCTACATATACCAATTTAACATTTACTGTAGAGTGTGTGACTTTTCATTTTTCACATCTCAGCAGCAGGTAGAAATATGTAACGCTGTCATTACAAACAATTAGGCCATTAGGCTTTTAGAGCACCAGAGCACTGTTGTTCAAGAGCATTGACTCTGTGAGACTCTCCACCACTGACAGGATAAAGAGGAATACTGACAAAGTGAAGGAGCAATATGTAAGGCCTCATCACTGTACACTAAGGTCTTGTCTTTCAGTATTGCTAACTGTGTAAATGCCCACTCCCTGGATATGTAGGACGCATACTTTTCTGTATTTTATAATTTGGGTGGTTTTCTGCACCAGAAGAAATGACAAAAACATCATTGCTCATTGAGCCACAAGTATCACGCAGGCCCAGCGTGGGTGTAAAATAACAATATGTGCTGCAAAAATGAAAATGGTGTATTTTCCCACACACCCATCATTAGGCCCCACAACACACAATGTCTTCTGGCCTTCATGGAACTTTACAACACTTTTATTTGTGAAAATGAGAGGGAGTTGGTGAGCGCTGATTTGCCAAATGATGTGAGAACATGTCAGCGCTCGGCTTCTGTAAGGGGATGGTTTGCAACCCACTGACTTTCCTTTCTCCACTCCTCAATGAGGACTTCTTCTAAGCATGGATGTGGAAGGTTTATGATCACAGGCCTCATAACTAGAAGTCTGTCCCACATTTTGCAAGGCCCTGACAACAGAGACATGAAGGGAAAGGCTGAGGCTGGCAACACGGTTTATTTCTTGTTGTGTTACAAGCAACAATATCATCTGTAATGTGGATGAAAATTTGTAGCCGAACACAGACTGAATGGCCAATGAGATACCAGAGCAAAATTTCTTTTGAATATTTTCTTTTGCTCTTTTGCTCTGAATGTTCTGCCTTTGCCTTAATTGTATTTGCATTACTGCATATGACCATCATTTCTATAACTAATGTACCTTTGTTTTGCTTTATAAGCTCTATAAGCTAGCCTTTGGCTCATATTCTCCTGAAAGCACTGGGAAACCTGTGAGTAAATGTTTTGGTAGATATTTTTTATGGCACTATTATTATTGACAGCAGCACTACACAGTAAGTCTATTGAATGACCACAGTACATTAGTTATAACCACTCTCAGTGTTGGTTCATCTGGTTCCATCTGGTCCACTCTGACCGACCGTCTCTTTTGGGAAATCAAAGACATGCCTAAGACAACGAAGTGAGACGTCAGGAGGAAAAGTCTCTTTCTTCATTTGTTGTTCAATCAATAGTCTAATCTACCATCTTCTTTTAATGTTATATAAAACACTACACGATTTCTGAGTAAGCCCTAGTTGGCTGTAATTGTGAGCCACTGCGAGTTTGTCCTCCAGGGGTCACTGTTTCATCACTAAACCAGTTGAACGGACGCCTCATAAGCTGTGTTTGTTTCTCATGCTCTAGCACCCTTTGAGGCTTGAGCCAAGGACAGCACTGCCCACATTCAATACTTGTTTAGATCGGGGAGGTGTATTTGTGTGGGGTCTCACCTATAATCACTCTTTGACGTAAGAGTTGTTTTGCTCTTTAACAGATTTGTTGATCTGCCATAGACGCACAAATTCTTTGTCAGCTTGTTAGACAGATTAAATTCCATAGAAATCACTTTCCTCATTGATTCCCAGTTTCCTGCCGCCCATAGTGATTGCAGCACTGACACCAAGCACAGTAACAGGCACCAGGCACTTGTTAAGTTTGAATCCAAACTACATGGTTTACATACTTATTGTATTATGACACAGTTACAGAAACAGGGCTGTTGACAGACACTTTGGGCAAAGATTATGCTACCATTCCACCATTT
>OMLF01026853.1:0-18003 GCA_900302615.1 Holocentrus rufus | reverse complement strand
GCCTAAGCCTCATCAATAAAAAAAAAAAAAAAAAAAATCAAGCAAAATAAACTGATTAATGGCTCAGAAAGCTGCAACACAGTTAAAAAGGAAAAACAACTCTCTCCCAGCCAAAACTGAGAGTGAACACTGGCACTGCCTTTCCGAGATGAAAGGCATTTCAAGATGAGAACATACGGAGGAGAGATGCAGATATGCCTCCTATTCTTTTCTATCATTTATCATTCATTAGACACATCTACACTGAGTCATTTTATTTTCATGTTGGGCCAATGCTTTGACTTCCAGCTTTGTAGATCTGCCGCTGAGCACTAATGTAAGAACTAACATCACTGTAAGCAGCTGTTATCTTTAGCTGGTGTAGCCTGACATTTGTCTGCAGCTATAAACTGTAATAGAAATGCATTAACGATGTAACTAACAATTCATATAATTTTAAAAAATCTTATTTCTTGAATGCATGTCTCTGTAGACATATTGCTCTTACAATTCAGTTCAAATTTAGCTGGGCTGTTATTTTTGTTGTTGTTGTTTGACTAGTCCCAGTAGAACAGCCTGTGCCTGTTTGTGTGTTTGGGGGTTTGGGAGCTGCTCTCTGTGCAGCGAGGTCAAAGGTGATTGGTGGGAAATGCAGTGCAAAGCACTAAAGCAATGACCACTTTTTTTTTTTTTTAACCAAAGGTGCTATCAAAATAAAAATAAAAAAAACAACAACCAAGTCCTAAAATCATACAGATTATTTCAAGGACTGATTGTACCAAACATTAAGCCTGTGTGAGGGATTTTTCTATAGAAGTGGGAAGCCATTGATCTATATCAATTTATATCACTATATTAATCTGTATTACATTTACAGAGGGGGTTCTGGAGACTCTGCTGCAGGTGAAACATGCCAGAAAGAGGCCAAAGAAGCAAAACTGTAGCGTACATGTGCAGTTTAAAAACAACCTGTGCAAAAATGGTGTTGCTTTTCAGATGAATTACGATTTGTGTAAATTTGGCATGCACTGGTACAGAACTTGAATGGCTCTGAACGCCCACCACTGTTTGTGAAGTGAGTGGGACAAAGATGCACCGCCACCTGAACCTTGACTGCGTACGTGCAGGCTGGAGCTCCTCTGAAGGTGAGCTCAGCCAGCGCCTGCATTCATGCTTGGCTGAGGAGAATACGTTGACAAACACGAGGCAAATGACCAGTCACTGTAAAACGAGATGGGCGGTGTGAATTAAACCAGGCATTAAGGGGGCTGTCATGCACAGCAGAAATGTTCCTCCTGTCTGACATCTCATCCACGGCTCCAAAATAACAGACAGATTTCTGGCAGCCAGGGAAGTCCGGGCTGAAATAACAAATGGAACTGTAGGAGTATACTGCTGATTTTGCTTCAGAGGCTGACCTTTTTTTTTTTTTGACTCAAATCATCACTGATCAAGCAAACTCAAAACTTAAACTCTTCCTTATATTGCCGCACTGTTATAGATTATGAGAATTTAAAAAAAATTGCTTTCATTTTTACAGAATATTGAAGAAAGCTTTTCCATAAAGTTCATTATTCCATTACCTAGATGATGAAATCTTTTCAAATACATGTGATAAGTGTTGCCCACAATAACTTACCATTTTTTGTCCCTGATTCATCGGTATTTCCCCTGGTTTTCAGAAAAATGTAATTCGATAAAGCAATACAATTTTTAAATCGCTAAAGGCAATTATTAACCTAGATTCCTCACTGGCTATAAACTTTTCATCATGTTTTTTGTTTTTCTTTACCCCGAGAAAAGTTATGAACAGTGAGTTGTATTTATGAATTTTGAGTAAGTGCATGTGTTTCATTTTATTGGTCATAAATTAATTAGATTGATTTGATTTAATTAGATTGAATTTCATTGTCACCAGATAAACAATGAAGCATTCAGTTTTCTCCCCAAAATGAAGTGTAGCTTTTATTTCATAACTCTTTCATTTATCCAGAGAACATATGAGAATAGTTATTTTGGCTCCCCTCTGTCATCTGCCCCCCCAAGTACAAACAGTAGGGAGCGACTGCAATCTACACCTACAATCTATTCTACGACAACAAATAGCTTCTCAGATGGGGGACCCTGAGGCAAAATCTTACTGACTTACCTGAAAAGGCTTTGGTAAAGCCTTGATTATGCTGCAATCACGGGCTAATTCAGCTCACATTTGATAGAGGAACCAGTTGCATTAACTGTGAGAACCCTTTAAAAACCGTTCACTGCGTTCAACAAGTCGCAGATCAATCTGAAACGAAGTGACATAGCATCAAATAACTTGGCTCATAAAATCTGTTGTTGATGAACAGGGACCTATTTTTCAAGCAGTTGTAATTTCTTTCTCAGTTGGCTCTAGCAGATTATCATCCACTTGACTTGGAAACGATGTTAAAATGACCAAGGAATGAATGTGAAAAGAAAAAAGCAATTTGCAATTTTATTTGACGACATCCGTGGCTAATGATGTTTACAATGCATTGTCAGAAATAAACATAGGGTGGCATGGTGGCTCAGCGTTTTAACACAACCTCTAACCTTTCATCTATTCATCCGGGTACATGGGTTTTTCACACTTTGCTTCCAATGACGATGATTTC
The DNA here is from genome assembly GCA_900302615.1 of Holocentrus rufus. Classification (NCBI taxonomy): domain Eukaryota; kingdom Metazoa; phylum Chordata; class Actinopteri; order Holocentriformes; family Holocentridae; genus Holocentrus; species Holocentrus rufus. The sequence continues at coordinate 15,388 of OMLF01026853.1, read as the reverse complement.
TGAATCTTGGATTCTTTATTGTCAAGTCCAGCTCTTAAATCACTGGAAAGACAAATTAAATGTCCATTAACAAAAGTTTTTCTTTCCTCAGCTACTTCAGACGACACGCTTCCTTGACTCGGCGAGACAAAAGTCACCCTTGATGAGGCATAATGGCTGACGACGGTGTCGCGGTCGGCTGTCAAATCAGACTCTAAACGCTGCTCTGCTCCTCGGAGGAAACACAGGAGAGGTGGCGACTTGTCTGCAGTTTGTAGAGCCACTGATTGATTGCTCACTAAAGAGAAGCAATTAGCTGTGTCCAAATGGCATCAACTTAAGTTATTATGGTTAGTGCTGGAGAGGCTATTATCTCAACCTCTGGCTTCATTGTGAACCTGAGTCCCAGGGGGCTAGTGTTTGTCTCCGTGTTTTTGATGCCATGTTCGTCAGCAAGCTCTTTACTTCCAGCGGAGGTAGAGCTGCTCCAGAGGAAATACAAAAGAATACCGCCCGGCTTTGAGAGATAGGTGGGAAATTGCTGGAGGTATTTTGTTTCTGTCTCTGTGCACCCAATTCCATAAATCTTGGACTCAAGCTAACTAATTGTTTGACGGAAGGACGTGTTTGTCTCCTTTATAAGTCAACAGACTTCTTCAACCTTTAATACATGGAAGCAATTTCCTCATGTTTTTCCTTGGCTGTGGTGGTTTATAAATCACAGAGCCAGATGGGTGGGTGAAGTGGTGACAATTTCAAATAAACTGGCTTCCAATAGATCGCTGGGTCTAGGCTGCATCAGTCTGGGAAAGGATTAATGAAGTATGAGATTGGGCTCGGTGCCCGAGTCTCCGGGCTCCTCGTGGAAGCAGAGTCACCATGGAGATCGAGGCGCCAAAAGTTTACCTCAAAAAGAAACATCCCGCTGTATCCCACTCTATCTGCTGGACTTGAACGATCACAGAACACATCATCAGATCATGAATGTTCATCAGCAGCATACAAGGAAAAATATGTTGCTTTCATTTAAAACCACAAAGCATCATATTTTTCCAAGTCACAGCTGATGGACCACAGCACCTCTGCATCACAATTTACTTCTTATTAACCATTTATGAAAAGCTTCTAATATGCGACTGCCATTTCCTAATCTAATCAGTAATGTCTAAATATGTCATGTAATCATGCCAGTTATCATGAGGGAAGCGATGACTACTGGGGCCGGATTTCAGAGCGGCAGTGGGCCAACATGACCTCGCTGATAACGGCTCTTTGGTGAACTCATATCCATTAACGTGATGTAATGCCAAGGGCTTCTTAGCTTGTCCCTTGAGATTTGATCTCACTTGAATAACCTTCAATTGTAGAACCAACAGTGCTGTAAATTGTGCATTTTAAGTATTGCTGTGATGCACGTAGACACGCAAAATGAAAATTGGCACTTTAAAGGGTACGATACGAATATTACCTCCCATTTGAGTTTTTGGTGTCCTAGTAAGGTAAGAAGCAGCCAATCTGAGAATGTTTGATTCTATCTTCCCACCACGTCTCAATACATTTTAATGCCAGATCTGGTGTCTATAAACCACATTTACATATTGATAAAATGATTAACCTTCTATCACCCATAGCCACTGAAGTTGTCCATGGATCAGTCTAGCTTTGTTCAGCACCAGATCCCTTATTAGCAAGACTTTTGTGTTAAATTGCTTTATTCCTTCTCATAATTTAAGGTTTTTATCTATTAAAATTATAACTCTGCCCTCTGTCAACTCTACCCCCTGGAAAACTGATGACATCTGCAGTTTGAGGCAATAATGAAGGAGGGTGGAGCAGAGCTGAAAGTTTTTTAGGTCTACTAGTTTCTCATGCAAGTCCTCTAAAACTCTAAAATGAAGAATGAATCAATAATCATTATCCCAGGTTCTGTTTTGTTGTACCAGTGTCCAGATGGTCCACGGTACTCCCCTTGCTATCTCTGTGTGCTCATCCACAAAATGTAAACATTTATTAGCCCTCTAATGTTAATAGGATTGATAGCCCCCAGCTCTCCTCCTGCATCACTTAACGTCTTTGCTGGATTTTTTCCTCACTTAACTCCTGTTTCATTGCAAAATCTCACAACATTTTGTTAATTATGAACCTGTCTAAGTGTTCCCTCATCATCATCTTCAGTGGATTCCTCAGAGGCATCTCGGACAGTGTTTCTCCCATCCTGTGTTTCCCCCGTCATTACACAGGCAATGCTCATTTGTGCATTTCAGTTAAAGGCGGGCTATGCAAAATTGCCAAGGGATGACTGAAGTGAGGGTCCTTCGGAGTCAGCTGACAAAAAAGTGGAGTAAGCACGTAATCTATCAGTGAGTTGGTCAGATGATAGGAACCATATAGGCTCAACCATCTAATTACAGTACGTGCTCGTTTCACGTTTTTGGTCGGTTGAGGCTAAAAGGTCCTTACCTCTGCAATTTTGCCTAGTGAACCCTCAAGCCTTATGACCTCAACAATCTCATTTTACTGCAACGATTGCCTCACTGCTAAAAAATCTGGATGGCTCACAACATTTTCCAACAGGACAGAGATACTTTTCATAGCCCCTGATCACAAATTCCACTTAATCAGTCCACAGTTTGTTCAGCAGTGAGAGGAGTGTGGCTGAGCTGCAGTCCTGAACAAAAACATAACAGTCTGTAAATGACTGTTGTGGTTTTACAGTCAACGCTGATATTATAAAAGGGGAGAAATAATTATTCATGACAACACAATTGCTCTCACGGCTACAGCTGTGCAAGGCTGTCATAAGCTATCGCCTGGCACAAGACAAAAACACTTTTTTTCCTTTTTTTTTTTGGTAACCTGGATTTGTTTCAAATATTGCATTATTTGACCATAGTCAATGCTTCTAGGCTGCATAAATGAATGATAAAAATAAGCAATAACTTCACATTTAATAGCAGGAAACATGAGAGATAACTTTCTGTTATTTTCTCCATAATTTTTTTTATCACTTCCATTCATTTGGATTTTGCAGATATTTTTAAAGAGCCATACTGCAGCACCTGCCTGTCAATGCACACACACATTTGCCACATAATCTAATGCAGAGAAATGACCCGCACTGTTTTGCCTCTGCATCTGTGAGCCGTTCATTTATTCAACAACTGTCTCCCATTCCTTAATGCTGATGCAATAAGAAAGTAAATAAGTAGAGCTGAACTAGATTCAACCGAGGCTGCACTGTGGCAGGGAATGACCCAGGGGATGGCCATGTGGAGACCAGTTCCAGGGCCTGAGAACAAGACTGGAATGTGCCTGTACCAAATCACAAGCGATGCACACTGCACAGCTGCTCTGAAAATAAACCCCAGAGGCACGATAAATAAATATATAGGTTTAAGCAAGTATCTCTTGTTTTCGCATTTTTAAAATATACCTTGCGTCTCAAGGGAGCGGGTCTTTGAAGAACGTGATGCTGCTAAAGATTCCCATTTGTCTGAGCAAAGTTCCCACAAATTGCTATTGGCCATAGCTTCATATGGGCGAATGTTTGATTAATGACGCTGGCGTAAAGAACCCCAGACCTTTCCAAGTTCACAATGGTCTCATGTACCCCCACCGCCTCCACCCCATCCCCACCCAAAGTCCTCATTTCCCATTGTCTCCTCCAGTAAAAACAGCCTGTGTTATCTCCTGGATTGCTGATAATGCTGGTGGAATAAATGCGACACTGTTTGTTCAGCCATTATGGACTAAATTCACCAGAATAGCCCCTGTACATTACAGGCACTATCTGACTAAGACTTGTTACACAAGTTGAAAAACAGAGCTGTTCTCCTCGAAACCATCTAGGCCAGCTGTGGCGGGGCTCCTCCCTTCGCTCAAACCAGAGTTCGTCGATCAGAGTTTCATCACGCTTTGTTGCAAAATTCACCGGCTGATAAGCACGCAGCCCACCGTGACCCGTGTTATCCAGTCAGCACATCACAAATATTGACCTTGCATTCATTTTTTCCCCTTCGAACAGAGAGACAGACAGGCTGCAGGTGGATCTGGGGTGTAAACAAGGAGGTGAGAGGTAAGAGGCAGGTGTATCTGATTTGGAATGAAAGCCCAGAAGAATCTGATGATCTGATGCGGTCTGTCTGGATTTACAGAGGGCGCCTGACTCGAGCGGCATACCATCCCACAGACCCGTGTCACTCCCTAAAGCCCATGAGAGGCGACGCGGCGAGGGCCGACACAATACAGCAGTTCACAGCAGGGGAGGCACGGCGGCTCGCTCTCGGACCACACACGAGCAGCTGCTTGCTGCGGAGGATAAGCGCTGTCTGCCGCCTCCATCAAACACATGCTATTTCTGCTCCCTAAAACAAGGATTACACGACATGCAGCTCCCATTACAGTGGCTATAGTTAACATCTCTGTCCTACTGTACATTGCCACAAGTTTCCAAGAGGCATTCATCAATTACACTGACACCGTCTAATAAGTTCAATGCATGCAAAAGCTGGGTCGGCATTAAAATATTTCGTGGAATCAATCACTGTATTGTGTGCGTGTCTTGGTGTCCTGTCAGCTGTGCAGAGGTGGTTCATTGTTGGACTCAGGATGTGGGGTTCCTGTTGCAGAGAGGGGGAGCAGAGCTACGACTCTGCTTGTTGTGCGAGGGAAGAAGACTGGTTGGATAGGTCGTGTTAAAAATCTTGACACCCATAATTTATAATCATATATAGCGCAGTTCAGGTTCATAAGAAGGAAAACATCAGAATTTTCCACCATGGAGAATAGTAACAAAAAGAACATCCATTTTTCCTGATATGACACTGCGGATGTCATGCAGGTCGGAAATTTACAAGATGGAAATTCGAGATTCGAGTTCAAGTGAACGCAGCATTATCCACAAATTGGTGCAGAGGCAATTTATTTTCACAAAGCCTGAACCGAGGTTGGGTGATGTACAGTTATAAATGGGTATCAACATTTTAATATGGCCTGGGCTGAAAAATACCAAACCTGTCTTTAAACAGTGGTCTGGTGTGACTCACACCTACTCATCCACTCTCTTACTCAAACAGACATTAAAAAAAACAATCAATCACTTCTCCTGAATGTAGTTTTCATGCAGACTGATGTGCATTTTGTGCGGTGTGGTGTTGGTGGTCGGCCATGGGGGTCAAAGTGTGGTCAGTTCTGCCATCTGGGCTCTACCTGTTCGAGGACCCACAGATGGAAGTTTACACAGCACAGACGGCGTCACCGCTGATTCAACAGGCTGACATGTGGGGCACTGGAAATTTCCTTTGTGCCAAGATCACATCTGAGGATTAAAAAAAAAACACTCAGCGAGGAAACCTGATTCGCCGTGGTCTGGGAATTCTCAATGGCGAGCCTGAGAGCATACAGCTGTTCTGAAGTGACGCACGGCTTGATATAGTATGTGTTCACGTAGCGGTAATGTTAACAACTCTTAGGAATAGCAGCAGTAGTAACTTTGAAGGTGCTGGGATTTTTTTTCATTAAACACTTACAAAGCAAAAGCATACAGCCGCTCATCATATTTCATTATAAAGAGACACTGGATTTGAGAGCAGAAACACAACCATGAGTCGAGCTGGGACGAGATTTTTTAAAGTTTGACCCTGGAACCTGGCAAGGAGACCTATATTTTATGTATTTTCCGAGTTCCTTCTCCCTCTGTCTTTTTTTTCCCTTTAAAAAATAAATAAATACCGCAGACGTAGGGGAGCTGTTTTGTGATGTGTGGTTGCATGTGATATGAGACGGAGACAGCATGCAATCTGCAGTGAGATCAAATATGTCACAGGCCAATTGAAGAATGTGAAAAATGCAGGTGTCATCGCGCAGTGAGCTGTATTCCCTGTGGGTGAAAGTGAATTCATGTGATAATGATATTCAGTTTCTCCTGATCGACTTGGTGCCACTAAGCTGACTCAACCCAGCTGGTCACACAACACGAGCCAATCCCACTCCTTGTTATCAATAACAGTAAAACACCGAGCAGGCCGGCCTCTGTTATGCACAGAGACTCTCACCTTACGTCTCCAGCATCCGTGCTGTCTTTGGCCTAAGCCTAGACCTGTCCTACATGGCAGCGGGGATGGATGTGATCCACTGATCCACCATGCAGGGGCAGGATAGGGGAATGCTGGAGGGAACCAAACAAACCGTTTCCCAGGAGAAACGGAGTAGGAAGCGTGATCTTGTTCTCAGATAAAGGAGGAATCCAATTAGAGGACACTGTGTGGGACATCAGAAAAAGAGTGATAAAGCGAGAGAGGGGTAGACAGCACCGCAGCTTGACAAAAACTGAAATAATCCACGTGTGACTGCCAACCAAAATGACTTTGAAACAACAAAAAAACACATTTGATTTTCTGGCTATAAATTATCAGTGAACTTGCCGACTCAACATCGAGAGAAACCAAAACAGAATGAAGTAACGCTGATCCGATTCACAGACTCTGCCTCATGAAAGAAAAATTCGCTTGGTTTCCCATGGCTTGCTATAGATATGGGCTTTAGTTCTCTTCATGCAGGAAGAATGGGTGTTCCAAAAAGACATGAGAGATCACTGGAGCATATCTAATGCACTTTTATTTGCGGTGTTAACTCCAGCTGTACTCCGCTCTTCACCGCTCACACTCACAACACCTTGTATAGATTAGTCTGCAGGCTTTATCACACATCTTATTAAGACTAAGTGGCTCATGACAATAAACAGGATAATCAAATAACATGATTTAAACTACTGGACCTTGGCAGTACCTACGTCTGTCCCCCCTGTGGGAAAGGCTTCTGTGTAGAATCACACAACTGCAGACCAATATCAAGATTAGTTCCTGAACTCCGGCAACCTTTCAACCCCTCTCTTCATTCTCATGTCTGGTTCCTGACTTGGAAAACTGGCTACGGTTTCAACAAAGCATGGAAAAATGGACAAATATTTGTTTTCACCTTGGCCGCCCCTGCAAGAAATTCCACTTTACACACTGGGGGGCTGTCAGTACAAAATGGTTTATCAAGGTGTTTTGTACACACTTACATGTACAAAGATGGGCGCAAGTATTTGCATGCACGCGTGCACACACGTGCAAACATACATGAAGAAAAATTAACCATCGTCTGCCCCATAGATTAATCTTTGACCAGAAAGTAAAGCTGGATGGTAGATGAACATGCACGGCTCAGGATTCAATAGCAGGAATTAGAGAGATAGCTGTGCATGAACAACGCCAAATCTGTGGTAAAATTCTGTTAAACTGTGCATCATTGTTCCATGACTGTGCAGCGTGGAGTCAGACTCAGGTGAATGGGCTAGACGTGGGAAAGAATCAAACTCAGCCTCTAGTTTCAACTAGCGAGTCACTTGAACTCCAAATAGTCTTCACACTCTCTTCACATCCCGTGAATAGCGCTAATTACATTCTGTTCTGTCCTGTCACTGTTTGCAACCAAAACTATTTGCCCATGGCATGCAAGAAAACAATAACAACAACAGTAAATTAGGGGAAACAGGACAAGGCTCAAATCACAGGAATGATAAATGACGGGACGCGTAAACAGGGAAGGCCTGCGAGATAGGGCTGTGGTAAGAAAATTCATTCTTACCACAATCCTATTTCTGTAGTATGAGAAAATAGATCATTTTTAATACCTACTACTGTTGACTAGCCTGATAAGTTCTAGATACACAGACAGGGAACCAGAAAAAGCAATTACTCCCATATCTCAGTAAATAACTTCCCCTTGGCTCTGAAGCACTCATTTAGCTTGGCTCTGCTATTTGGAGTCATTAAAATCAGCATATAAGGGGACAATTCTGCTCTTGACCCCACGTCTAATCTGTCATCACCGGGCTGCAGCGGCAGTGGGAAGCCGGGATATCTGCAGCAGACAGACTGACGGACAGGGAAGCAAACACAAAGGATTTGGCTGTGAGAGGGTGATGAGTGATGGGTAGGTGGGTGTACGGCATTTAAACTCTTCCAGTGCATAAAATACTAACATGTCTTATATGGTCACAAACGGGTAAAGTTACACTGCGCCATCTATATTATTTCAGGACATTATTGAGGCACATATATAAAAGTGCTTTTGGTTTCATACAGATCAGATTTCCATCTGTGCTTGACCAACACGCTCACATCGGACCCGTTTCGAAGCAGTTGAGAAATAACTGAGCTAATCAAGCCCACCTGATTACATTATCATTAGTCTCCTGCTGATAAGCTGGCAATTACAGGAGCAATCAAAGTCTCAATGACACGTAATTCTATTACAACTCTGCTACTGTCGCTGTCCGAGACTATAATCAAGTCTGTGTAATCCTGCCTCCGTTTCCCACCTCTCTGCCCCGTGGCTGACCTTGTTGACACGGCGTGTGTTAGCCCGAGTGGACTGAATGGAAAATGAGATGAATAAATGAGGTGAGCAAATCCCTTTCCATGAGTCTGTGCGGTAGACCGAGGGAGAGGGGATGTGGGTATCAAACGGAGACATGAAAAATGAAATGCAGCCCGTCCACCGGACACCCGTATCCATATCCTGTGGTTTTACTGAGGTATCTGATGGACACGAGAGCTGTTTCACCGAAACACGGCAGCACTTATAGCAAAGACAAACAACAACCGGATAGCAAAGCGTGTTTCTCCAGCTCTCTTGTTTTTTTTTCTCCCCCCCCTGCACATAATGAGGATTGGTTTCCCCTGTGCAATGAGATGTCCTGTTTGCATTTTTGGGCTGGTGCTCAGACTGCTGGCCTCACTGTGAGGGCATGAACCAAACACAGGGGCTGGCTGTTCTATTTTAGAAGTCGGAGGAACAGGTCTAAGCTCGTCGACGGCCTACATATACCATTAGCAATGCGAGCAATGTTCCAGGGCAAAAGGAAGCAGGCTGCAGAGATGCTATCGCGGGCCACGCTCTCGTGTTTTCACACCACTTCTGGCCGTCTCCTGTCTCAAACCTAAAGCTTCAACGGTACCCACCTATCGTCCTCCTTCACGCGTATCCCTCCTCCACCCACCTGACGAATTCACATTATGACAGTCTCCTCTGGCCTCTGTCTCCTTCTCGCCCTCTCTGTCTCCCCAGAGTCACTCGGGCATAAACTGGCCAGTCAAGATTCTTGTGAACATGCAGGTAAACAGGCCGTGCAAAATCAGAAAACAGCGCTGAGGTGTGTCTTTCCATTCTAATCTTACTCTGACTGGTATTGAGGTGAGCATATCAAGGGAGTTGCGTGCAGAAAAAGTATTTCGGAACAAAGGCAGGCAGATTCCTCCTGCCCCCTCTGGTCCTTTTTCTCTCCTTATCTCTAAAGCCCCCTGGGATCACCAGCAGTCTGACACAAGGCTTAACCCAGCGAGCAACAGAAACCCCGACTTTATTTTAATGCAGTATGGTCCACAATATAATCTTAATACTATGACAAATTGTTTTGCTGAATGAGGGATAATTCAGTATTAGATTACATAATCCAATTCCCTTTCCTCTACATTTCCTATTTTCAGCTTTATTTCCAGTCAGCATGTTAAGCCTTATTACAGAATGCGCTGTGTGTCACCAGAGGCTGAGCCCCTTAATAAACTGGTCACACTGAGGGCAAAAACTATTAGAAGACACTGCAAGACACTGGAAATAATGAGAAGAGACAGCTGCATACTTGGCAAACCAGGAGCAATGGACTATTAGTGTGTTTTCACCTCTCTTTGTCTCAGGATAATGCACTGCATGAAATGTGTTATGCCTGAATAAATATGATACTCAAAGAATTTTGTTAAGGACATATTTTCATTAGCACAAAAAAAATAGAAAAATTTACTTTATGGTGGAATAAACACCAACATTAGTGTATGTGAGTTGAAAAACTTCCAAGAAGTGTGTAAAAACACCCTGAGGCCTGAGGCCATACAAAGTGGCCCCATGTCATTATGGAGTCTCAGCAAAGCCAATTATAATGGACTTTGCAGTAAGCTAGTGTTGTTTGATGGCATTGTGATAGGGCAAGGGTAATGGAGTTAAAAAGCACGGACCATAAATGGATATGTTAAAGATCTGCCATTAAAAAAGTGGAGGGAAACAAAATTTTCATTGTAGGTAAAGAAAGAAAAAAAGGAAAAAGTGGATTGCAACCAAATGCAAAGGAAATTCCTTGATCCATACTGTAGATTCTGCAGTTTAAAGGAATCCTACCAGCATGTTCCTACTCTCAGGGGACTACCGTCCACAAACATTGCTGCTAACATCCACAAACATAGTTTGAGTCTGCAGGGACCTCTGCCACTTCTAATATCTCTCCACTTACACTGTGACCTGCCTGTACATTAAATGGGTGTTTGCCATGTGAAACGTCACTGTGAATATTGGCATCCCCGTGATGTCAGGAGAAAGGCATCGGCACACAGTGTTCACTTGGCTCTTTATCATGACCCAGCAATGATGGTGGCGTCCCCGTCCAACAGCTATTAAGCAATACGCCGAGAGAGATAAGCGGCCTCGCAGCCCCTGCCACTCCTCCACAGACCTCTAATCTATCGGCCGCATGAATAGTCTGAACAACCTTGACATCTGCACATAGGAAGATTCCTTTTCTCTGAGAAATCTGCACTCACATGCAAAAAGTGGGGGCATTTAGCCCCATAGAGAGAAAAAAACAAAAAGAAAGAGGGAGAGAAGTGGCACATTTTGCCTCACTGGCATCCTCCACCCACCTACCTGGACCTATCTGCCTCGCCATCTCCATGGCAGTTCCTTCCTGAATGCCCTGTTGCCCTGTATCTTATTTTTTTCCCTGTGCATGTCGCATACCACTCAAGGGATGGGCAATGCATTCGATCATTTCTTGTAAAACTTGCTCAGTGTCAACAGTTTTGCCCTCTGAGACTGTTTACACGAGTACGGTGTTTTGTATACTACTGCATGGGTTTGTAAGATGAATATAATTAATAGAATGTAGGCTGTGGGTTCCAGGTTAAGGAATGAATGTAAGACAGGATAATGTCCTCATAGTTTTAACACAGTAAAGATTTGTGCATGTGTATGAATGAGAGGAAAACCAGCTCAAGTCTATAATGATGCAAGCATATTTGTCTCATCTGTATAATCAGGTGAGCCCCCATACAACGATCATAATGAGTGTTCAAGTCAGATATAATGCAGCATTCTGTAAAACAGCACTTTGGAGGAAATATTCTGAGAGTTTTTTTTCTTCTGACCCTTTAAGTACAGTTATAAATGGTTTGGTCTATACTTAGGCCACTTAAAATGGGTGGTGAGGTGCGAGGCAGGCTACAATGCCCCACCTTAAAACAGCGTGCACACAAATACACGTACGACAAGTTAGTGGAAATATTTGGGTACTGCAGTGTGACCGGTGAGAACACAGGCCAATAAAAAGGGGTTTTGTGAGTCTAAATAAAGAGTGTCTATATTCCTGCAGCTAAAAAAAAAAAAAAAAAAAAACATCTTAAGGCTGATTGATGGTCCTCATCATAATTATTAGAAGGCAGAATTCAAACAGCCAGAGAAAACGGGTGGAACAGCTCGTTCACTAAACTCAGGCTGCGGTTCAATCCAAAGCACTGTAATGTATGCGAGGCCCCGAGTGTTCTCTCTCTTGATGGGCTTTGACATTAGCCTGGAAAATGAGTGTCTATATCTCTCCTCTTTTCACTCTGACTGCATGACAGATATTTTGCGTCAACATGGCCCACTGCGTAATGTCTGCCTAGTGTCTCTTTCTTCATTAATGTTTATAATTTCAGAGCAGGAGAGTCTGAGGGTTTTGCTGTGGGAAATGATTATATAAGCAGCTACTTGCACCATTATAAACAACTTGGAATATACAAGCCCGGTCTAATAAACAGAGCAAAGGACAAATTAAGCAGTGGCAGCGTATCGTGATATGAACGCTGTTGTATCTGAAGTTTGGGATCGCTGGATGGATAAGAGTTGACCGCAAACAAAGCAATATCTCAAACCGCTCATATCTTGGCATCTTGAACATGATGTTCATAGAGTAGAATCTGTTCAAACCTGTCCTGGATTCACAAACAGTTGCTCCGGCACTGGTCTTATCATTTTACAGCTAATACCAAGCCATAGCAAGAGCAGTGGTGGTGTTTTAGAGTCCTAAAGAGCAGGTGATCTCAGCACTTTAATTTTCCCCTCATGTATCACAGTCAGTTTCTTTTTCATGACACGTGTCTTCTGTCACCAACATTGATTTTGACACTGTTGTTAATCCCTTTAGCAGGTAAAATGAAAATGTATTGACTCCCGAAGGAAGAAACTAAGTAGCTGCATCAGGAAAAATAATGGGATTCTAAATCCTTTTATGAGCAGATAAATAGAGAACAAAATAAGCCATTGAAACAGCACAAAAACTAATAAAAACAATAAAGATGGGAAATAGAATGTAAACAATCGTGGAGTTCTATAATATTCTGTGATATGTTTGTAGATTATATTGGATAAAAATATGGGGAAGAGAATGAATTGAGTTATAGTTGTTGCTGTATTTTACTTATTAGCAGTTGTGACTGCTTGCTTGGATATAGATTACTAAATTGGATGTATGTGTTAAATACATATAATTAAGTAAGCCATAAAACTATAAATACCAGCATGTAACAGTGAGAAAGGCAATCCATTACAAAATGCCATTAGTACATGCAGTTTATACCAGTCAGGAAAATATGAAAAAACTGAAGAGGCAAATATGTGCATTAACCGCAATGTACATGGTGGAGATTGCCATCAATTTATGTAAATACAATCCAAATGTGCATAAACAAATTTACAGATTGCCATATATGAAAATATTATATAATATTAAGGTCATATTTTCACCCTTTGCAAAATGATAAATTACCAGTAGCCTCCCGTGCATATTTTCCAAACAAATCAACAAAACACAACTTCATTAGATTTCTGTTATTATTTGTACCAGCACATATGTGACATTGTTGTGCCTCTATGCTTCTTCTCTACGCTCAATTAACAGTGCCTGTTGTTTTGTCTTCTTTCCTTCTGACAAGATTGTCATCACAAGGTTGCCCCCCCTCCCCCCTCCTCCCCGACACACCTCTGTTTGTCAGTCGGGTTTATTTGCCTGACAGACTTATTGCTGTCAGGTCTCAGCTGGATTCAGACTGCCATCCATAATTCAGCAAGATCGTATGTAATAATAAGCCATTACAGTAATTAATGTTGACTGAACTCCCGCTGGCTGCAGAAGGTCAACATGGTGCTGACACCAGCTCTAGTCATCAAACCCAGGGGACCAGATGATGAGCTGAACCAGAACCACCAGTGCCAAAGTGTCTCCCTTCTCTCTGTCTCTCTGGCGCCAGCACCCTGCCCTCCTGCCTTCCTCACTGTGACACTGATACACAAGATGAGCAAACTGATTCTCTTAACAAGATCTACAGCTAAAGTCAGTCTTTAAGCCTCATTTGTTGTTTGTCTTCAGGCAGCCATGTGCAAGACATGACAAACCTGACGTTTTAATTTGTGTTACATACCCTAGTGACCTTAACTGACAGGGTTTTAATCTTGTGTCTTGTGACTGGTGTAGTTTTAATAAGACGATTCAACTGGGGATCATGATTTCTATCTTTTTTTTTTTAACTGGCTGCTCAGTCAGGAATTTATTGTTTGCATGAAACTTTATGCATGCATGTCTGTATATATAACATGCACACATGTGTGAGGGCAGACAGCTCAACTTGATGACCAGCGATGTTGTCCATAAAGTTGCGGTCAATTAAGGGAAAACCTCCTCCCTATCACCTCTCCTTTCGGTAACCTGTTAATTAAATCTCCATTCTTCAACATGGAGGAAGCGTTGCTTGTGTTTTCTTTGGGAGTGACCATGCAGGAGAAATTCACAGCTTGTAATGACCAAGAGTTACCTTAGACTCAAAACAGTACACATACTACAGCCAAGGGGACAGCTAAGTTGCTTTTATAAGTTCTGCCTGTTTCAAAAGCACAGCATTGTCACAACACACTATTTAGAACGACCATGTGGGTGTTTCTATTTGGTAAATAATGAAACTATTAAACGTGACCCGTTTTGCACTTTAACCCCTAGCTTGAAGCATGTTCAGTTTTTATTTTTTTATGATACATGAGAGACAAATATTCACACTATTCAAACTCTCAAACCATGCTCTCAGAGGAGCATGTTATAATTTGTACAATATGTGAATGGAATTTACTACCTGGACAAATACTACAGGGACAAAATAGAAGTCGTTTTAAATCCCTCTTAAATAGAGTATTTGTTAGTGACTGAAGAATATAAATTCAGTGGAAGCTTTATTAATCTAAAAGTTGACATAAACTACAGTGATAGTTTATAATAATAGCTGTGATAGGATGTGACTATATACTGCTTTTATCTTTAGATTGACCATATGTTTACGTTATCTTTAACACATTATTTCTGTTTATTCTCCTTTAATTATCATTATATATTATTAATTACTGTACACATTATTGTTTTATTGTGCATACTGATTTTATATTGTTGACATTATTATAATTACTATTATTTTGTATTATTATTAAATATGGAGGAGATTTTCCTGTCCAGATGTGTGTTTTAAAGTTGTGTTTTTGTTTTGTCTTGTTACGCTGTAATGTAATACGTAGTAATGTGATGACTGTATTGTCAGTGTGTACAGTTGTGGACCCAAGGGAGACCAGCTACTCTGATGCAGTAGCTGATAGGGATCCAAATAAACTACAACTACAAGAATGTGCAGATAAAGAGAAGCAGACAAGTTGGAGAGGGATATGTGGATTGCACAAAACAGGCTACAACTCAATATCATGAAGACGTCCATAGAATTTTGTACATTCATGTGTAAGAACATGAGCTCTCGAGGCAGAACATCTGAATGCATTTAGGGTGATTTACAGAATGAAATGCTCAGATGGCCTCCATAAATAGCCTGGTGTTGGACTCTGGTGTCTCTCCAGAGAGCGCTGTGTTAAGTGGGACAGAGGACATTGATGCTCTGAGCCCACAACGCTCCCTGCGGCGCGGCCTCCAGGAGGAGCTACCGAAGCCCCAGCATGTGGTTCCACTCAGAGCATAATGAGCGCGATTTCCCCACGACATGATAGTTGTGGAACGCTGAGCAGCTTGGTCTCCAAAAGCACCCGCCTCTCACCTCCACACATGAGCTCATACCACAGCTGCTGGCAGGGGAACTGCTTATGGGGCTTTATCCCCCACAGGATGAACACGAGGAAAATACTTTCTCTGGCCATCTGCTTTTAGGTCAGGTGGAATTTCATTCTTTTCCAAATATATATATATATATACACACACACGCACACACAAACACACACACACGTATATACATATATATAC
>OMLF01026851.1:0-13543 GCA_900302615.1 Holocentrus rufus | reverse complement strand
GGGAACTCAAGCACCAACCGTCGATATAACTCAACTTGACGACCCGTTACTTTATAGTCATTTATTAATTGTAAGCAAACGTAGTAGTCATCAAAATAGTGGCAGTAGTAGTAGGCTATAAACCTAGAAATAAACACACATAAACTGACGTGATTACTCATGGTAATAACAAAATAAATACTGAGGTGATTATCATTTGATATATTTATCCCCCCTAGCGAACACCTACCGGCTGTCCTTCTCGGTGCTCGAGGTGAAAAGAAAATCAGGCAAGCTATTCACCGGAAGGATAATATTCACCCATGCGCCAGGAGATACGTCATCAAGAAAACTAATGCGCGACAAATAACAAATTCTCTCCAAACGTAAATAAGGATTATATAAACTCCCTAGATGTATAAACCCCCCAGATCCAAGGCAATTTCTGTATGAGAATGAAACCGTTTCTCTTCAAACTCCATAAAAGATAAATCCAAAATTACTGAAATGTCATGCGACAATTAACCAACGTCATATAGCCTAATAATAGTAGTAATACAACTGTCCACTGGATGGCGCTTGGAACATGTAGTCAACTTGAATGCATTACTATGCATGAATAGAAAGTCCTACAACAGGTTATTTTTTACTACTACATAACAAGATATTTTTATATATTTAACAGGAGTGTTTTTTTTAAACATGTTCAATAAATGCTGTTCCAACTTGAAAGACATAATCGTGTAAATAATCGTGATTTCAATATTCACCAAAATAATCGTGAATATGATTTTTTCTATAATCGAGCAGCCCTAATAGCAGTATAACACAATGCCATTGGCTGGATGCAGCAGGCTAATATTTGTGTTTAGTTTTGTTCACGCACTCACACACTTAGGCATGAAAGTGAACACACCAAACAAATTTTCACACCAGAGGATTAGGAAAAGAGATAACATGAATTTTCGAACTGTTAATTTTTCTTCTCTCCTCCCCCTCTGTTGTGATGTTCCTCCACATGCAGGTTGAGATGGTGGTTCATCCCTCCATTCAGCCCAACGATGATGTAGTGAAGAGAACCATAGACCAGGTCCGCTTCCGAATCTCCAGCTCTTATTCTGTTGCACGGTGAGCACGGCCGATTTCTATAAAAATGAAGTTGCTCTTGCACCATTAATTCTTAACCTGGTAGCAGTTTTTGGTTTTTAAAATGCAATGTATGGACTGAAATAAAAGTTACATTACAGATGCAAGTGATTATAAAACTAGGGAAAATATTCTATGGGATTCTCTCTTCCAGTAGGCCAAGTTTAATCTTGCTGTACGATTTAACACGGCGCCTTTTCTCTGCATATAATCAAAATGGTTTCTGTTCTTAAACATGTGCAATCATTGGGACTTGGGTCTTTATCTCAACTCTCCCGTTTCTTCTCCGTCTTCTGGTTCTGTCCTTCAGCATGCAGCAGGCCGAGGAGAAGGCCAAAGAACAAGCAAATGAGTTGAAGGGGAAGACTGGCAGCAGCAGTAAAGCCCACAAGAGCAAAGCAGACAAAAAGAGAATAAACAGCAGAGCGCAGGAGGAGTTCAAGCCCACAACAGGTTCTGTATGACTGCATACAATAGAGCTGTCTTGTGGACTGTTTATGTCCTGTATTTGTTCAAAGAAGACTATAATTTGACGATAATTTGATTTTTCTTTACAGTTCGAGGACTGAGCCGGACTTTGGGATTCCAGCCTAAGATGCATCGTCTGCGAGTTATTCATAACTTCCTCTGGTACCTCATATACGGGCACCCGCTTGAGCACAGCTCTGCCAGCACCCAGGCACCCAGTCAAACACCGACAGACACTCAGTGCTCCAATCCTAATAGCACAAAACCAGGCACACAGGAAAACCCGGAGCCCTCAAATCCTTCACACTCAGGCCCCAACAAAGACACAAACAACTCCGAAAACACAGAGGGACAAACACAATCATCCGAAAACCTCACTCCCAGCACTGTGGACCAGCAAACTGAAGCATCATCTGTGCCTGATTTGGAGGTCATATCATCAGGTGATGAAGAGGAGGAGTTGAGGGATTCGTCAAATCCTGGTCTCAGTCAGTCTGATCTGAAAGGTGAGAGTGCATTTGTGTGAAAATTTTAAAGTTGTTGTAAATTATTCAAGCTTGTCTTTAATGAGCTCAGTATTCCTGTTTGTTTGAGTGGTTGCCTTCACTTATTTCTGTCTACATGAAGGATTTAGAGGTATGAATTCAGCTGGGGTTTCCAATACTCACCTTGTGTTTTCTGTAATCTGCTGTCTGCTCCTGATAGTGTATGTGGACGAGGAGTCATGGAAGAGGTTCATTCCTCCAATTCCTGTGCACAAGGAGTTTGGCCACGGCTGGGCTCTGGTTAGCGACCTGCTGCTGTGCCTGCCTCTCTCCCTCTTCATACAGGTCATACAGATCAACTACAAGGTATGCACAAACTTTATTATTATTTTATTTTATTTTATTATTCTTTTTTTCAAATTCTGGGCAGGCAGCGCCAATCACCTTCAGTATATATAAAGTATAACAGATTTATAGTATCCATTCAGACACTTGGAAATGGAAAGTAGGGAGATGGTAGAGAAGTTTTGATTCAGTCAGAGGCCAGATGCAGATGTGACTATTCGACTGTGTGTGGACTTAATGGACTTGTGCCTGTGTTTGTGTGTGTGTGTGTGTGTGTGTGTGTGTGTGTGTCTGTGTGCACAGATCGACAACCTGGACACATATCTGAACGACCCTGTGAAGCAGCATTATCTTGTCAGAGCCCTACCATCCAGAATAAAAAGGCAGCTGCTTTATAGACGGTAATTTTCTCTCTCTCTCCGCACACAGACACTCAGTCATAACCACATACATACACATACATAACCACACACTCTAAAATATGTAATTGTGTATTTTTCTGTATTAGGAGGTACATCTTCACTTTCCATGAGAACTTGCATAAATTGGCCTACATGGGTCTGCTGCAGTTTGGTCCCATTGAGAAGTTCCAGGATAAAGACCAGGTACATAACAACCTCATGTAGTCTACCCTGTCAGTGCTGCATAAATGCTAAACAAAAAAAAAAAGAGGATCACTAAGAGATTCTACATGTTGGTGACTCCCCAGATATACTTTTGCTGGAGACATTCAGTCATCACCTTAAAATGTCAAAAATCAGCATGAAGTTTGAGAAATTAACAGTGTTCAAATTTTATGGTTGATTTTATGTTGCTATTTTGTAGCTAACCATTGAATGGGGGAAAATGGCAAATTAAATACTGTTGTATTTTACAGGAGCCAAAAATGGGGTACATTAAAAATTGACATTCTTTGACAAGAAATGAGTTTTCCTCTCATACATGTCTCCCTACCACTCGTCTCTGTACCTGTACCAGGTGTTTGTGTACCTGAGGCGTAACGCCACGATTGTTGACACCACCAGCTCTGAGCCTCACTACTGGATGGTCACAGAGTCGCCCGAAAAACCATTTGAGAAGCGCCAGTACACGCTCGCCACTGCCGAAGATGTAGAGAACTACTGGTTTGACCTGCTGTGTGTCTGCCTCAACACACCACTGGGTACACGCAGACTCAGACAAACACAATACACCGGCATCACCAGCTATTACATGGAAGACTTTGAGTGTGCAGTCAGGAAAACCACCTCAAATCCATTTTGATTACAGAACAAGAACATGCATCATATTCATGGACACACCGTGCATTCCCGCAAAACCATAAGATGACCACACACCTCTGGTTTATGAGCTAATATGGTGCCCCACTTAGTATACTGATTTCCGGCGTGCGCCTGTCTGTGTGTTTGCATTTTCAGGGGTAATCCGTGGCAAGAGAGGAGTCCAAGAGGAGGCGGAGCCAATATTTCCTGTGGTGCCTGAACGCTTAAACTTTTTAGGAATGGCCGACCTGCTAAAGTAGGTGGAGCAATATTTCTCTGGATGCTACAGAACAAAATAATAAGTGTTCCTTCACAGGACAAATCTTTGTGTCCCCCTCATTTACATACTGACTGTGTTGCTATGCATTAAAAAAATTATCCAGCCATCTCAGAGAGGGGAAAACAAACAAGGAACGGACAAATGTATATATCAATAACTCATCCACATTTTCTTCTTCTCTTTTCCTCTTGGTTTATAAAATGCAAGCAAACAAGCTGTGCTATATATGAGCACCAAAATGTGTTAAAAAAAGACTTGGTGTGTATTTGTCTCCCGTGCACACACAGGGGCAGTCGTGAAGTGTGTGATGACGGGTCGATACCAGGGGACGGTAGAGGAGCAGGAGGTCTGCACTCTGAATTCTTCGCTCATCTGAAGCGTAACTGGCTGTGGACCAATCGCCTGCTGGCTGTCAAAAAGGTAGACGCACCGCACACAGGCAAAAGTTGCTGTGTGGTTGGCTGTAAGGCATAGAGATGGTTTACTTGGTCTGATTAATGTGCCTGTGGCGTTTTGTTTGTGTTTTCAGAACCAAAGTGGTGAAGAGGTGATCAGCACCAAAACCAGGTTGAAGAACCTCTTGAGTAAAAACGCTCTGAGGCTGACACTCAAAGCTGGTGAGCCCCTTCGATCATGTCAGTAATTATGTGCTCCCATTAAACACTTTCTCTTTCCACTGATGATGCCTGTATCAAAACTATCATTGATCAGTTATAAAACATGAGACATTTTGTTTTTGTTCACCAAAACTGATCCTGATGTTGGATGAGCATAAAAGATAATTTGAAGAATCTCAGCACCATTGCTGTGCTTTTGTTTTGAGGTAAATTTTGAGACTCAGGCGTCTGACCAACTGAGGCAAACTCTGGAGCAGGAGAGCTTTGCTAGCTGGCAATCAGCTGCACAGCGGTTGCTATTAGCTTACTGGGAGGAGAAAGGAAGGAAGGAAGGAAGGAAGGGGGCTGAGTGCTTTTGCTTTCCTGTTTTCCCTCAAAATTGCCTATTTCTTTTCATTTTATTCCTGTTAATCAAAAAATGTGTATGTGTGTGTGTGTGTGTGTGTGTGTGTGTTTGCATTCTTGTCCATCTGTGTGCAACAGGAGGATCAACATCACCTCATTATGTGACTACCAAACGACCGCTCATCCTAGAGGAAAATGTTGAGGTACGGATCACATCAGTTTTAGTTTTGTTGAAAATTACACCACATCCATTTTAAACATACAGCAATGTGAGCAAGGAACTGATATAAAAAAGAGATAGTCACTCAAAATGTTACCATGCTGTCTCAGTGCCATCTGACGTGTGGTGTGTTGATATTTCTGGCCAATATTTACCTTGTAGAGATGCAATTAGTTTGTTTCATGATTTTCAGATTTTGCGTACATGAAAAAATTTTTGCTGGTTTGGTGGACAGAGGAGTTACAAGTTGCTTAATAATATTAATAATAATAATTTGCAAATGTATTGAATGTTATTTATATTCTTCTATAATTAATAATAATTAATAAATCTAGCTTGGGCTCAAGTTTTTGTGTTTATGCTTAGCTTAACAATCGAGCAGAAACTTCAGGATAAAGAATGACGTACGGTTGTCTGCTCAGGTGGCAGTCGAACCTGCAAGCAGAAACCAGCAGGTGGTCGGAGGGAAGCGACAGAAGAGGAAGAGAAACAAAAAGGAGGTTGTCAAGATCCCACGCAAGAAGAGGAAAGGTACGAGCGGGAACATGTCACATCAGAAGTCATCCAGCGCTGAAGGTTTGACCGATGCACAGTTAATAAATTCTGTGCTTGTGTTTGTGTTTGCATGTCTGTGTGTCCCTAAAGAGCCCAAGAAGCGAACTCCTGCCCACGATGAGGCCGACCACCGAGCTCTGAAGAGGATGACCCGACAGCGTGTCTTCTGGTCCTTGCAGGAGGACTCACTGATGATGCTGTGCAGTGTGGCTTCACACCTGCTCAACAGCAAGGTACACACACACACACACACACACACACACACAATTTCATACATGGTCACACCAAAATAAGATCCTGGCACGATCTGTTCTTGTCTAAAACATAGGCTAACACATGCATTTTACCCTTTTTTTCCCCAAGAAAATGTTATATCTGTTGATGTTCCTGTTTAAAACACTTGGACTTAAGCTTGACAGGGAACATTGACCTCTGATATAAATAATTAACTTAAGAAGTAGTTTGAACAGATAATTTCAAATGCTGCACAATGTTAGAAGTAATATCAATGGGATACACACTTAGGTATAATTTGTTGTCCTAAAGTTTTATATCATAGCTAATTTGAACATAAAACAGCAGAAAATACATATTACAACAATATTTTTTTTCTCAGTTGAATAGAACCAGTTATTTTTAGTCCAACTATTTAGACCTTTTGTTAAAGTCAGTCACAAACACATTTACTGTGTTGAATGTGTGGTAAGGCATCATGCACTGCTGATGTGTTTTAGTTAAAGAGGCCGTTCATACCCTACTGTGTGGTGAGGGACCTGCTCCAAGCAGAGTTTGAGAAATCCATGGATAAAACCTCTCTTGCTGTCGGACGTCGCACACGATACATCCTGAAGAATCCACAGACGCTTCTGAACTACAGGTAGGTAATACAAGGATGATGCATGTGTTGCACACACACACACGCACACACAGTGCTAATTTGTCTAATGGCTGTGTTGCAGGATCTGCCTGGCTGAGGTGTACCAGGACAAGTCTCTGATGCAGCTGTTGGAGGAAAAGAAACCAGCCCATCCAGATAAACCAGAGGTGTGTGGGCATCTTATGGTTTTGCTGAAGTGTGTGTGTGTCCATTAATATGATGCATCTGCTTGAGCTCCGATGTTCTGTAATCAGAATGGATTTCTGTTTCTTTATACATTTGAAGTTGTGTTTCTGACTGCAAGTTTGTATATCACTGTGTTGTTTTTAGGATTGTGCTGAAGCATTCTCTGAGTACGCCAAACTGCTGAGACAGAAGTTCAGCTCTGCCATGATCCCCAGTGACATCATCATCCCCGACACAAAACAGAGGCTCTTTTCACGGTATGGAGAGGAGGAGGAAGAGGTGCTCCTGTGATCTCACATTCTAATCATTTCTACTGAAGTGCTGATTAAAGGCAGGGTGTGTGACCTCTGGCTGTGGATCTGTGGTGTGAAATTTATTTCTCTGTGTTTTGCAGGTTTAAGGTTTGCAGCATAAGCAATGGAAAAGAGATGACCTTCAACGACTCTCTCACCTGGTAGGGATTTCCTTTCATTGCCTAAGTTAATATTTTCATTGCATAATTATATATGTGTTTGAGCAAATTGTTTGTGTGTATGTGTGTTGTGTTTGTGCATTGCAGTACGGAAGACATCCATGCCATCGTCTTGAATAACTTGATACAGAGCACTCTGGTCATGTCCAACTCTCAGATGAAGTCCTCCAGATCTTTCCAGGTACAGACAATAGACAAACCAACTAACAAATTACAATCCATTACTGAAAAACTAATTTTTTTAGGTTTAGGGAGCCAGGCTCATCATCAAAACGATCATACGTTAGGCCCAGAACAGTCGTACATTTTGGGCGTACTAAGAGAAAAACGGTAATTTTTCTTGAATTGCTCATATGTGCCATGTAGGAACAAATTTGTTTGTACGAGTGGTCCATTGTGTTTATTCCCTGTCCACAAACACAATTCACAAAGTCTCTCTATATGTCCATGTCACTCTCCACTTTTACCTTTCGAGGCCCACAAATACACACACACACCAACACACCCATGTACACAGGCAGGCTTCTGATTATCCGTCTCTCTGCTCCCTAGACCTTCCATATGTACAGTAAGTATAGTCAGGAACTGCTGTGCCAGGTGTTCATCAAGTGCAGGAAGAGGGGTCTGGTCAATCGCCGTCGTGTCAGCAAGTCTTATGGGCCCAAGAAGAACCGGGCGCTGCCCATCCTGCCCATGTCCTTCCAGCTGTCTCAGTCATACTACAGGTACAGACGCTGCCTGAGCAGAGCAACCACTCATGACTTCTATATCATTATAGCTTTGAAAAATTCTGCATTACTTACTATTACTATTACTTTTGCTATTATCAAGTACTGATGCACTGTTGCTTTTGGAAATTAAGCTTAGTGGTTGTACTGTTGCCATCACCATGGAGACACTTTTGTTTGTTGGTCTGTCCCACACCACTTATGATTTCAAAGCTTTATGACCATGGCTCTCCCACTCCTTACTGACAGGTGTTTTGCGTGGCGTTTTCCTTCTGTGCTGTGCACAGATGTCTTTCGGTTTTTGAGGACTCTAATCGACAACGGGACCGGAGACGACAAACCTCTCGCCACGTTCTACCACGAAACAGAGAGCAGGACGGATGAGTTTCAGGAAACGGTGGAGAAAGGAGCAGGGTCAGAGGAGAGGAGGCCACAGGAGAAGAAAGATGAGAGGAAAGGAGATGGAGAAGAGAAGCAGAAGAACGCAAAAGACTGTGAAGGAAAGGATGCTGACAGACGGATGGACAAGCCAGAGGGGCAATCCGAAAATGGAAATAATGACTCAACAACGGAGGGAGAGAACAACCAAAGAAAAGGGGAAGGAGAAAAAATGGAGGTGGAACTGAACAATGAGAAAGCAGAGGCAATGAGCAAAACAGAACTACACAACCAGCAGGTAAACCCAAAAGATTCCTCCACGCTCAGCACTAGTGAGGAGCCATCCACCGGGGAGCAGACAGAGGAGCAGCCAGGAGAGAGTCCTGCATCGAAACCTGCACCTGCAGCTTCTGAGGAAACTCTGGATTTGTCCGACATGCTGCGGTTCCCCCTGGACTCCCCAGGAGGAGCTTGTGCCGCCTGCCTCAGCCTCATGTCTCTGGGCCTGCTGTCTGTCCATGTGTCCATACCCAAACAGGTGGTGGTGGTGGACAGCAACTTGGTGGACAATGAAGTGGTCAAGAGGTGAGACATGATGCACACATGTATGGACATGCATCCAGTGAGAGCTGATTGGTAGTCAACCGTAACCTCAGACCGCCACTTGTTGTTGTATTCACATCCCCTTGTCGCTCACTGAAACTCATTTCTTGAGCCAGAACCTGCCAGAATTTTCCTGACAAATCAAAGAAAAAGTAATGATAAATAAATTATAGGACAATGTAAATGTCACACATCTTGAGAAATAATGTGGAGTGGAAAACTTTTTTTTTAGTATGGCAGCGTTGGAGGAAGAGGAGGATGATGAAGACGAAGCGGAGGAGTGTGAGGGCAGAAAGCGGCTGGAGGTGAAGGCCCATCAGGCGTCACACACCAACTACCTGATTATGCGAGGATACTGCTGTCCTGGCATAGGTAATGATTGACATTTTGTAGTCACTGCTTATTTCTGATAAATGATAAACGTCTAGATATGAAACAAAGAATGAACTTTGTTCATCTGTACTCACTGTATAGAATTTGACTGAGACTGAAACATCTGAGAAAGTCTCTCTGCACTGAAATAATATGAATGGGAGACTGAAAGTTGGTATTTGGCAACATAGAAGGCTGATAATTGTGTAACTGGGTTTCTTGACTCTCCTCCATAAACTTCAGTTTACACAAGCTTCATGCAAAAATGCTAGTCATTTTTTTCTCAATTTCTCTAAAAAGTCTGTTTATAATATTTACAAGTAACGTGTGTTTGTTTGTGTGTACATCATATAATGGCAGTATATATGTAATGTACATGCTTAGGAACTGTTTATCAATCTGTCATAACAGTCTTATTGGAAATGAGAATTGTGTCACTGAAAAGAGGCCCAGTGAGATTAACTGTGAACATGAACTGACCTAAGCTGTATATGAAGACCAAGCCACTCTGTATTAGAATTTAAGTGAGAATAAATTATGTCTTGGACACAAAATCAGCCAAAAAAATGGTAAAGAAATCCTTCACAACAGGTTAGATGAATGTCCCTGTCTGCTGTCTGTTCAAATGGGTTCGTAAAGCATTTTGTTTTTTGTTTCCAGTCAAACTACGTAACCTCAACATCAACGACAGCATCATGGTGGAGTCCTGCATTATGAAGTTTAAGCTGCGTAACACCCCGGCCCACCAGCTGTTTAATATGGAGGGTAAGGTGTAAACATACAACACGTTCACGTTTAACATGTGAGCAATTTGATCTAAAAATAATTCTCCCTGCCCATTTGTTTTCCTCTCTCTCTGCTTAAAGATTCTCCACCACTGGACCTCTCCAAATGTGGTCCCTCTCTGCTCCCCCCCAACCTCAGCCGCACTGTCCGCCCCCCCTCCTCTTCGCCCTCTCCATCCCGTGTGGAGGAGTGCAACTCGCGTTTGATTCATCAGAGGGGCTACTCTCCTCAGGACATGGAGGCCTGCGCTGAGCTGAGAAGGAGCCTCGATGAGGCCGGGGAGAACGGCTTGGGTGTTGATGATTTATATGAGGCACACGCACACCTGGCAGAGCCGCACTCCGGTCGCACCCGGAGCCTGCAGCAGTACACGCAGGTAAACACACAGCTCAAAAAAAGATGCTGTGCTGGTTTTTGTCTTTCTGGGTTGGATTTCCTAGTGTCTGATTTCTCTGTGTGTCTGCCTGTCCTGACTTTGTTCCATCTGATTGGTTTAGGATTTAGAGGACGAAGGCCAGGTGTTACAAGTTGGAGGACTAGGCGTGCGGTGGGTGGTCCTGCATCATGCTGGACCATGGCTCCTGACCTCAAACTCCAAGCCCTGGTCCCAGTCCCACTTAGCCCAGGACGGGATGCCTCCCGTGTGGGACAACCAGCACAACATCCCCTTCATGCGCAAGAGACGCACTGATGCCACAGAAGAGCAAGAAGGACCGCCATGCAAAAAAATGGCTGAGGACAGAGAGGGAGGAGACGGACTGTCGCGCAAGATAACGGCCGAGGAACCAAACAGCGGAGAAGAGCCGGCAGAGCAGAGAGAGGAGAAAGGTGAGACAAGTGGGGATAAATCGCTCAGCGCAGAAGAGGAGGAAGTGAAGGAGGCGCAGCCCGAGGAGGAGCAAAAGGCAGCAGAGGAGAAGAATGAAACGGAGAAAAAAGGTGATGGGCTGGAAGAGGTGGAGCGAGAACAGAGGAACAAACAGGACAGGACAGAGCGGGAGAGAAACGGTGTAACATGTTTGCCCCCAACAGGACCAGCTGATACTGATGATGAGTAAGTAGTGGGCTGAGAAGGTGGTTATTTATTATTGATAGACTAATATTAATTACAATCAATCTGATTTGCTTTTCCAATGTGTCGTCTCTGCTAACCTCCTTCTCTTTCTGTGTCCGTCCTCGACTATTTCATCCACGCAGACACAATGTGAGCTTCATCAGCCGGCCGTGGCGCATGGTCGACGGCCAGCTGAACCGCCCGGCCTGTAAGGGCATGCTGGAGGCCATTCTGTACCATATCATGTCCCGGCCCGGACTCACACAGCAAACACTGGTGGAGCACTATAAAGATGTGTTGCAGCCAATGACGGTGTTGGACCTCGTAAAAGTATGCACAGTCAAATTTGCACCAACATAAACATAAACACACACACACACACACAGAGGTGAAGTAATGCAGAGATGAAAGTTCTGTAGTAGTCAGGATGTAAGACAGGATGATAGACTTTACCACAGTAAGCCAGTACACTGACAGGGAGTCTGAGAGAGAACAGAGACTTCCTGGGAAATGTTTTTTTTCACACTCCTGTTTTTTTTCCTCCTTCCTCCACATTATCTTCTCTCATTGTTTCTCCAACTTTGATTAAAAACGGTGAGACCAGGTCAGCTGTATATAGTCACAAGCAAATGTTAATTATTTATTTTCTCTCCGTCTTTCTTTTTTCCTTCGTCACTCTACTATAACTATACTCCTGATGTGAATGTGTGTAGTTTAAGCTCCATTCACATGGTGTGTTGAAAGTGATGCACTTTAATGCATATTTTTTACCCTCCTCTGCTTCTCCCCTTTGTTTTTTTTAGTTGTTCAGCATTTGAACTAATTTTAACATTTATCTGTATTTTCTGTGTTTACCCTCTCTGTCGACTGTAGGCACTAATAGACATGGGCTGTGTGAAGAAGAGAACTCTCATTCGAGGTCCTAAACCCTCACTCTTCTCCCGCTCTGTGGGCCAGGCAGGAGTGAAGATGGAGACGCCAGACACGGTGTTTTATGAGCCCACCATCAGCTGCTGCCTTCGACTCGCTCAGGTGTTACCCAATGAACCTCACTGGAACCAGTTTGTCCAGTGAAACTTTTCACAGACGTTGCCTGGCTCACACTGTCCTGGTTTGTCCAGAAATGTGCAGGTCGTATAAAAAGGCTCATCAACTATTTTGAGCTCTCGCCAACCTGGCTGTGGAGGAGTTGAGACAGAAAGCTCTAGCCACAGTCAGACTGTTGAGATACTTAGATCAGCCAATTCCATAAAAGCTCTCATGAACTCCAGGACTTTTGAGATCTTTGACAAATGCAATAAGATCAATTCACATACACTTCTGGTTTTACAGAAAAAGGATTCCTTTATACAATTTTGTCTTTATTCATATTGATTTATTTCTTCTATTGTGAATGCTTATTATTTTAATTATGTCTGTCTTTTGTGGTCATTCTTTTGTACAGATATTTACTTAAACTGTAAATAAAAATGCGTTGCATTACTACATGACTAAAGTTTGTGTTGAAATCTAGTTGAAAGAAAGTCGATATCAGAACTTGCATATGAAACTGTATTGGGGGGAAAAATATAATGAAAAATGGTTGACATCAAACAGACCATATTGCTTGCATACCTGTTGTGAAGCAATATTACACATTTGACTCTTTATGTGAAGTCAAATTTAGGCCTGTTTCCCACTGACATACAAATAGACATTCTCTGTGCCAAAAGCTTTTACAGTACGCAATCCTAACAATGCAATACCAACATAGGACAGTTTAACAGTATACTTTCAAACCACGTGTAGCCCAGAGACTTCCTGCCGCTGTACCCAGGAACTCAATGGCACTTCTACCAAAAGGTGCAAAACTGGACTGATTTTCTTGTCGTAATAATAATGCACCATATGTATATAATATTTCATCTTAGTGTATTTATTTCAAGTAACTGCTCACAGTAGAAATACCCTATGATGTTTTACATGAAGTAAAAAAAAAAGTGAAATTTCATCGAGCAGTCACCACCAGCAGATGGAATGAAGTAAAACCGTACCACTGCAGGGAAGAAAGCTTCTAGTTTTTGTTTTGTTTTTTTGTTTTGTTTTGTTTTTTTAAATTTATTGTTAGAATTTGGAGAGACCATACCAATGGTCATAACGGAGAAACATACTCCAAACAAAAAGCATTTTATTGTGAAGAGAGTTGGAAATCTTCCTTGCAGAAACTTTTTGGGGCATAATTACTTCAATAATTATGCTAGAAGTACGACCGAGCCGCGATGCATGACTCTTTGAGACAGTTATTTTGATATGTCTGCAGCCCGGAGAAAGGGGGCGTGTCTTGAAGATCTGCAAAAGGGGCTGGGATCTTCTAGCCCTAACCCAATCTTGATGCCTGACCTTAAC
>OMLF01026850.1:0-10493 GCA_900302615.1 Holocentrus rufus | reverse complement strand
AAACAAGCAAGACGGGTTTAACCTGCCATATTTTTCAGTAAAGCTGGTGTTGCATTTTCTCCATAAAAGAAAAGAAGTTATCGGCGCGATTAGGGAACTAGCTTCCAGTTTCTTCAACGTGCAGAAAAGCTGGTTTGCTAGCGCTGAGTGAACAACTCACCGTCACCAATATCTCATATTTAGCTATTTGCCGTTAGAATAGGGCACTGTGCACTTCAATACAGTTTAAAGCCGTGCAAGAAGCAGCGAGGCACAAATTCATTACATTTTGATTTCCAGGGGTTATCAGTTATTTATTTTGCTGCCCAGATCAAAGAAAATAACTGTAGCTACCTACCTAGTTCAATAATATTTACTTTTTCAAACTACAGGCTCTTCGCAACCAAACTGAGCCGGAAGTGTTCTTCAGCCTGCATTATGCCGACAAAAAACAAGACTTCCGGTTCTATTGTTCAGAATAAAAGCGTCGCTTCATTAATATTGACGAAATAAAACTTACATTTTCACATGCACACACAAAAGGACAAAAAATTAAGCATTGACATGCAAGTACAATGACAATAACTGTGCTGACAATCGCCAAGGGCATGCGGTTAAAGATGAAACATAAGCTACGTACTGTATTTTTGGCACGTCTGGAATGAGACCAATAATCAGTAGCTGTGTAACTGAACAAGCAGATGTGACTAAACATACAAATACAAATTGTAAATAAGTGCAAAAAGACTAATTATCTCTAATGACAATAACTGAGAGTACATTTACTTGTCTCTTATTCTCCAAAAAGTGAGTCAACACTATCGCAGCCAAATGGTTCATTACAATTTGACTGTTCCAAATCCAAAAGCGACCGGTAGATGGCGGTTTATAATTAAAATATAATTGGGGAGATGTAGCGAGCCTACCTTTATTCTAGTGACAATAGGAGTATAATAGAAACATATACAAATTTAAAAGTTTTACGTAATTAAATGTAAAATACATGACAAAATGGGGCCTGGACAAGCAATTGGACACCTGACTTACAACATAGAAAAGGGGAACATAAGACTTGAAGGTATTAAACACAATTCAACGAACAATTTAAACCAGTCAAGAGCCTGTTGAGTACTATACTATAGAAATATGAATTATATGCAGTAAATAATGCATCACACATAGAAAAAAAAACCTTGAACCTTAATTGGCCTCCTTAAACTGGTTCCAACACTGATAGCTAAAACAGATTGGTTTTAGTGTTGCTACTTTGGTGTAACTGAGTTTACATTGTCATTAAATTGAATGAACTTCAAGCGCATTAACAGAAGTGTGAGTGACAACATTTTGTTTCTATATATCCCATGTAACATCACCTTTTCCTCCTTCCCCAGAGAGAAAAGAGGAAGACAGCAGGTCTTAGAAAAAGTGATGTTGTGCTGAACCATGGCAGCCACAAGATGGCAACTTCGCTTCAGCATGTCCTCAGAGTGGAAGGCATTCTCTCCCAGGACCCATTTTTACCTCATTCACCAGGGTGCAAATGTTTAATTATGTTTTATTAATAATTGTCCAGTTGTGAAATATGACAAAGAGGGAATGCAATAAGAATTTACAGAAGTTACAAGAGAATATTTTTTTCTCATGCATATTGATGTTTATTTAGCAAGGTGCTCCAAAATCCACTTAGATCAGGAAACCTGAATCTGTTAAAACAGCATTAATTATGCCTTAATCTAACCCTGAAAATACACCCAACACCTTACACTACACTACATTAAGTGCACCTTAAAAAGAAAAAGAGACCCATTAAAGTGTTAAAGGAAAAACACGATCTTTTAAAAACACATTAATTTCAAATATCAATCCAGGCAGTTGGCGTTTTTGTCCCTTGAAAACTCTGTAAACAATGTATAAAACACATCAATAAAACCTTACAATACGAATATCCATGAATTAACCCATTAACTGTACCCTTAAAAACCCATAAAACAACACCTGAATTATGTCATAGGAAAATTAAGAAATTAATTTTGCTTCTAAATTAATTTTATGAGAAAAAATTAAGGTGTTGCATGTCATGCCTCAATTGGAGAGAAATATGATGTAAATATGAAGTTTCTATGTATTGCTCTTGGGTTATTGTCATTAGTCATTAGTAACACCTGTATTACTAATGTGTTACTAATGTGTAATGTGTGTTAGTGTGTGTGTGAACACCTGTGTTCACCTGCTGTTCATGTGTGAGAAAGTATAACTTGATGTAGCAGCAATCACAGTAATCCAACCCCTTATAGACAAATACAGCAAATTTTAAATGTAATATACAATGATTAAACCCAACTTTATGTCTCACATTAACAGCCCAAACACACTTTGGCATGGTAAATATTGATGTCATTTCACTCTGTCATGGACATCTAAAATTTAAATGCCACTGAGATTGCATATGGATGTCACCGCTTATTCTTGAACTTTTGCTAGACGATAGCTTTTGCAAGCTGGTGGCACTGTCTGCCACAGGTGGACAGCCATATTGCATGGAAAGGTCAGACATATCATGAATCAAGTGCATTAAAATGCAAATGGTGCCCGGCACAGATAGTCTGTCTGTTGTTGTTTTTCAAATTGATTTTATATGGCTTAAAGGTCTAGCAGATGGGAATTTCCTTGACAGAGATGATTCCTCTGATGTTATCCTTTACAATAATTTAGTGTATAGTGAGACAAAAAATGGATTTATTGACATGGGTGGCTTAAAGGAATACTCCAATGTTTTGGCCAAAATGCCCTTTTTCCAACTTATCCAGACTTGAGACAAGATGTTCGATACCATTTTCACCTCTGTACATCCATTGCTTTGGTTCGCATAAAGACTTGAAATCTACAGGAGTCATTAGCCTACCTCTGTCACAGTGAAAAAATCTTTAATTGTACATTACAGTCGATACTGTGTTTCAAGTAGGTCTGACCTGAGTAAAAAATGGAACAGGATTTTATTATTATTAATATTTTTAACATTCAGGAAAACCTGATATCTGGACGTCAAGTGTTTCTAGACCTCATTGCCTTGACTGGACTTGAAAAACTTTGTTGTCCAATAAAATAACATGAAACATGAATGATCCTGGGGAGTAAATTGCATCTGCTCAAACAGCAAAATAATTGGATACAAAAAAAAGCTTATATATAATATAGCAAATAAGGGAGGTTGTTCAGGAGGGGTTAATACTGTCAACAGTTCCAACACGGCAAGAGCAAAGCAAGTAACAAAAAATACATGAAGCGTTCAAAAATGATTCTAACATTACATGGGTATACCTAGTAATAGCCATCTTTACATTATGTCCTCCAGGCTAGTCTTGTACATATTCCAGCTTCTCCACTACACTGGATTTTTTGCAGGTTTACCCCCAAGGCTTTTACACCACATATACTGAAAGTGAAAGACTACTACGACTAAACTACTTACTATTTGTAAGGTTTCAAAACAGTCTTGAAATGTCAGCGTTTTTCACCTTCGTGCACCTTGTTACTTATTGGCCCAGAGGGTCAATTATTTATGGGAGACAGCGTGATTACTGTTGCCTTGTATCTGATTATGAACTGAACCAGTGGACATACAAGGGTGAAAATGATCGGACATCGAACATCTTGTCTCAGTCTGGGTAAGTCAGAAAAGGGGAATTGTGCAAAACAAATTCCTTTAAATATTGACTAGGTGTCAACTAGTTATCTCAACACAGACTGTAAAAGCCTGTGATGGCATTTATTTTCTTTGTTTATTTATCCATTTAATTTAAATGATGGAACAGAACCTTCATTAGTGTCATTAGTAATGCCTGTTTACCTGCTCTTCATGTTAGAATGACTACTGTGTCTGATCAGGTGGAGGTGGATGGGTCGCGGGTTGCAGGTTTAATCACACATGAGGAGGAACTGCAATACATTTTTAATAAATATTTGACATCATCAAATATCTGACAATAATTGCACAAATGTAACAAAAACAACAATATCATAGTAAGAAGACAGTGCACACATGCTCACATGGCTGCTGCGAAAAAGGTCCATTATTCATTTAAATCACAAAGCATCCCAGAGTTTTTGTTTTGTTTTTTTTTGTTTTAGTGTTGCATGATGGTCTAATTATTATTTCAGCTGTGGACTTCTCCATCCTGATGACAATAAAATACACTGTATGCTTGTATTTCTTGGCATGGCAGTGGTCAAATATAAAGAAAGTAAATATTTGTACAAAATATCAAGCATCGGCACTAAATGTACATTGGCTTTAAAAAATCTGTATTAGCTTAACTTTAAACTCCGACTATCTGAATTGACATGAAAATCTCAGTACGTAGGTGTGTAGTTTCTCTGTATAAAAATCGTAAACCTCTCATGTCAGTGTAGACACACCTGGCTCCTCATGTGAGAGAGTCTGGTGTTCATAGATCCAGCAAGGAAAGGTCATCGTCATTTAATAATGGCATTGGGATAGAACGAGCTGAAGAGCCTGGCTACTCACTGTGTCACTGCATACATCAACTCCGCTGAGCAGAAAATTAAAATGGAAATTTAGGCCTTGAACGAAGTAGAGGGTCCCATTGACCTGTGCTGTATGATTTATGTGAGGTGATCACAACTCCTTGGTGGTACCTAGCTGACTGAGCTTGTTGGATGCTACTACTACCACTAATCACCATCATTTTTAAGACACTGTGCTTTGAGTTTCTGTTGGATCTTCCTTTAATTGATTATTGATTAACAATGAATAGGTATTGTGTGGATATAAAAATCAATAACCATGTGCCTACTAGCTTGTGGATACATCCCCAATCCAGTACATATAAAAACGTTGTCTACATCTAACATGATGGATATATTGTAATTTGGTTGGTTATTTATTGTATAATTGATAAATATAATGTCGTAATAAATAGGAACACTTTGAACTGAACTGTCTCTCATGAGATATATTGATCAGATTTCATGTAAGTATACATAAAGTTGGTTTATTATTATTCCAGTGGAGGATTTTGTATCACATGCTGCTTCAGAGGCTTTTAGGCCCTGACAAGAATAAGGTTCCAGGGCCTACTTCTAATTTCTTGACTTTATGCCATGAAAATAGTCAAATTGAAAGATACTGAAAATTGACATGAACTAGTCCAAAAATATTGGCTTTCAAAAAGCTATATTGATCAAATTAAAGCCTGTTACAGTCTATACTCATGAATGGGATGAGGATGCTCAGTTGAATGAAAAAGCAACCGAAGAGCAGGAAGAGGATGCTACCCTGTCTGCCTTTAAGAAACACCTTATTTTTACATTTGTCCCAGTGGAGGCTCCTTAAGTCTTGTGCCAGAGTGCTGTATGATGATTCATGTCTGGGACACTTCTTGCATTCAAACCAACTATCAGACTCCAACTGATATGAAGTTAGTTACAATGCATGTTATCACAAATTAAAAATCCTAGAACAAGACTGTTAAATTTATGATTCCTGTTCTGTTTACTACTAGCCAGATCAATATGTATATGGTCATACTTTAAACTGTGTAGTTGGACAAAATATCACACCATACTCCTTTCAAAAATCTGGAAACGCAATGTGTTCTCATTTATCGACAAAAGTTTATATTTAATAATACATGACTTGAAGCTTTAGGAGACATTTTTCAACTGTGCATTAATCCAATCCACCAAGTGGTAGATATTTCAATAAAAGCAAAGAATGAAACCATCACAGAAATAGAATTCAGCATGACGCTCTCTCCATTAAAGAGACAACACAACATATCAGGGAAATTGGAGCGTGGGCTACATGGAAACAGTGTTTCACGCTCATAGTTGTACTTTGTTGCATTTTCTATCATTGAAAAGTATAAAGGAACCTCTATACTGCTACTGAAACATATGATTGTCAATATCCCAGCTGTTATGCTCCAGCAAATTGGATTATGGGAATGCCTAGAATGTACAAGTCGTGCTGCCATCAGCCCTTCTGAAACACCAGCACACTCTACAAAAACATAATAATCTGGACTAAGTGCTGTGGAAAACCATTTACCTCCAACACCAACTGTCAGGGGACTGAGCTTGATCCGTATGGTCTTGGAATGGCATTCTAGCTCACCCATTGATGCAAGCAAAGTGTACAGTGAATTAGGGTAAATTGTAGAGTACATTCCAGCTATTGGGACAAAGACTTATTGGTAAAACACTGAATGCATTTTCGAACATGGCTGTCATTCAGTTTTGTGAAACAATACAGCAAACTAAAATTAGCCAAAAGAGTAAGAGACAAGATAATTAATAGTCTGTAGATTACATATAAATGCACACATTGTATAGCTCCTCTGAGCCATAGAAAAGGCCAGGATATGTATATGTGATTTTGTAGGCACTGAACAGATCGAATCTAACTGAAGAGATCATAATGTTGACCAATTTAGAAAAAGACAGGGAGTTTTTGATATTTCATTTTACAAATGTATTCTGTCATATCTTATCCATTCCTAGCATGTAATTTCTAGTAATATATGGTCTGCTGAGGTCTGCTTACCTGTGTTTAGTCTACCCATACAGGCCTTCTGTAGAGGGACGTTTATTCTCTGACCTGCCTACCCCATTTAAAGGAAGGAGCATACTGCTCCTTTGAGATTGTCTGTGGGTAACTTTTGCAATAATGGCAGAATTATTTCCAAGATATGGAACGTTTAACACTTGTTTATCAGAGTAATAGTGAGAAATTGCATGTGTTAATATCCTGTGAGAGGGTACATGTGTTAATTACAAATGAGGAGTGATTGTAACAACCTGTGTCAAAGTGTCTCTAAATCCAGAGGCTACAAACAGCAGGCAGTTTGCTGGGAGACAGCAAACCAGTCTTTTTGTTTCTCTTCAAATGGGAACAGCTAAGTCTAATAACTGTTGGGAGAATTTTGAAACACCAATTATTTGCATTTTGTTTGGTGTGAGCAAAAGACCGAAGCAGGGTCTGTTTCATCTGTAAAGCCTGTATCCTGGTCTACTTGGTGGATGGTCCATGGTCGGAAAACATCCTTGTCAGTCACACTACCAACCATTCCCCTTTACATTTCCCAAGGACACAAATGAGGATTTTAGAATATGAACAGGATCACAGATAATTCTGGTTGATGGAAATGACTAACAGGAGAGCAGAAAGAGACATGGTTTGTGTGACAGCAGAGTTATTCTGATGTCCATATAGACACAGCAATGTTGAGGATGCTATTCTGGTTCCTGGAGGATAAATTGGCTCTAACAGACAAAGAAGTAATTCAACCAAATCCCATTAAGGATTTGCTAACCTGCCCAACTAGCTTATCCATGCTAAATGAGCTATAGCAGGCTGTGTATTTGGTTGGCAGACATGATACTAGATGCCTAGATTGCCTGGGGTAAGCGAAGCACATTGCCTAGCTATCATTTTTTAAAATTGCCTTAAAATTTGATAATATATGATAATTTATAGTTGAGCAGGGTGGAGTTGAAGGAGTAGTGAGGTGCAAGGCATTCTGGTTATCCAAATATTTAAATATAACTGTCTGTGAAGAGGGACTTTTTCTACAAAATCTCTAACATGATTAATCTTTCCAATTCTTACAAATTTGATTGTAAACAGACAAAATTAAGTGTGTTTAAAGGTTACAAAGCGGTACTTTACTGTAAGTGTCTGTGTCTTTGTACCCTGTGTTTTAAAAGATCTATTGGCTGATCTCAAATCAGCCTGGAGGAACTTGTGCTCCTCCATGGCCCTCACATCCAGACTTCAAGGAACTACAGTCACGTTCATAACTCTTGTTTCTCTCTCAATTGTATTAACCAGGTCTCTCCAGTTGATTGATAACTATTTCACATGCTTTTGCTAAATTCATGAGAGGTATGGATGAGAGGGGAAATTGTTGGACAAAAGAAAATGTATGTGGGAAATATTGGTATCGACAAGCGTGGCAGTAAAAAAATGATTGTTGCATACACGATCTACTCTGCTGCAGTCACTGAACAGCACTGTTTACAAAGTCCATAGCTGCTTCTCATGCAACATTTTCAAACAAGAAAAGCAAAGCAAATTTATAGTGGAGCTAAAATAATCTGAGAGGGCAAAAATCATGTACAGGGATGGAATCATGACTATCTTTTCTGACTTTTAAACAACATAGTTCTCTGATTCAGGGAAATGATTTGTGTACTTTTTTAATCAGGTAAAAAAGTATATGCATGTTTTTATGTAAAACTGCTGCAAATATCCAGTATGTACCCAAACCCCCAAAGGAATAAATGCACTATCACACTCAATACATTTTTTTTGTAAATTTTTTACAATAGTATCTGAAAATGCTCAGAACCTACTTCCCTTCACAAAAAATTGGCTTACTAATTTCAAGGTATTTGAAGGTATTTGTGGGTGTGGCTTTGCAGTGTTGGTGCTCTGAGATGGAAAGACAAAGATTATTTGGATCTGTTCCCTCTACTGTCTGCTAGGAACAGTATGTACATTTAAGTTCATGCAGAGGCCCATTAGGTGGGTAATGGGGTTTGATTGCTCCAGAAACGAGCTGTGACAAAGGAGGACATATCCTAATGGATGGACAACTTCAGCAGCGTAGCCAGAGAACTTGATGGAGGGGACAGGATACTTGGGCTCCAAAGTCTGCTTCTTCAGGTATTATGTATAGGAACTGGCTGGAATAAAGCTGTCCTCATTTATATTTATCTCATTTAACAGTAGTCACTTCTTCACTTTCATATTTTTTAACTGAGCTATAACAAGGACTGGCAGTAGGCTGAACATGAAATTTAAAGAATTACAGGCTGTTGGTGTTGTGGTGATTTTATTGTTACCTCTGCCAGGAGATTATGTGTTTGGTCAGGTCTGTCTGTCTGTCTGTCTGTGGCTAACCTTGCAAACTACTGGGCCTATCAGCCTAAAGGTTTTTGTGCACAGTTATGACTGTATGATGAAGAACCTCTTGTGGTTGCAGTAATTCATAAACTTTGAAAAACATTTGTTCCTGCTATTTCCGCTCCCCTAGTCCATTCATTGCACATGCATTGCATTTTCTGGGCTAGTGTATAAAACACACTGCTGATAAAGAAAGTCAACAGAACACAGAGCAGACACATGGGAGGACAACACTGTAAAAAGTGTCAGAGGCTGATGGAAGTATTTTTACTTACATAGACCATAGGAGTGTAAGTGGTGTTACACAAGGCCCAAACCGTTTTGTTGTTATTTAGCACAATACAGGAAAGTTGTATTGAATAGAACTGAATATATCAGCCAACCAATGAATCAATCTAACCCTAAAGAAGACGTCAGTACAGCTTATCTTCACACCCTTGGTTCACTTATTCATGGGAAAAGCTCATGGGACAAAACCAATCTTCTGCCTAAATAGTAGTTACAATAGAGCTGTCAAACAAACAAATATCAGGATAGGTTTCTGGTCTTGTTCCCAAACTGCAGTATAGCTCAGTGTGATTCTACAGCATAATTATGCCTGTTCCCAGCAACACATGCAAATTTAGATCCTGAACTTGGCTTGCAGACAAGGAAGTGACAGTTCCCCTCGTGGCTATGTGTACCTGGAGCCAGTCCGGGTACTGTTCCCATGTTGAAGGTTTATCTTGTCTCATCTTGCCCAGAGATAACTTCTATTATGATTTGTTGCTATATATATATATATATAAGTAAATTTGATGTGACTTGAATCTTGTTGTACACATTTCCAGTGGAAATTTGCTGGTTTCATAATTTCAGTATAAAAGTAGAATGGCTACAGTTTTACATTTGAAAATAATACTTTAATAATACTAATCATTTCATGGATGTGTGTGCTTGTTGCAGGATCGTCAGTCCAGATGACCTTTATATTTATATTCTCAGTCAGAACCTACCCATGACGCAATGCCTTTCTGACGACGACCACTAATTCCAAGAGCCGACAGCAGCAACAGGGGTTGAAAGAATTAGAAGACTTTAATTTTTTTTCTAGGAATCAGACACCAAAGGAGCAAGGGATTTTAAGTATATAGTTTTAAGAATCACTAAAATCCTTTTAGCCTTTGTAGTCTTAAAATATTATTTTCCCTTTAAATTGTGACTGCTTTATATATATATATATACTATGTGCACATAACTACAATATACAGACAGTTTGTTTCCCATCTCCAACCCAAACCGGAGCAAAATTTATTGACCACTACTTTCACACTAGAAGACAAAGATCAAAAAGGGAACTTTAGGGCTTCACATCAGTGGAAATCTTGTCGATGTTACAAATCAAAACCAGAAGTTTTTACTCCAAACAAAATATTAAGTGCTAAGATATTCCACCTGAAAACAGCTGCTACTGTTTAAAAGCCTTACTATTAATCAGTAAGTTAAAATTCATGATGAACTACAAACCTGCATCAAACATGGCCACCACCACCACCATGGAAGCGGCGGACATCGTCGTCGTGGCAATCTACTTTATCCTGGTGCT
>OMLF01026848.1:0-16096 GCA_900302615.1 Holocentrus rufus | reverse complement strand
CTAACTGCACAAACTTTACTTTTATCACCTTCCTGTGTGTTAGTGAATACAGTGTGAATGAAAGGTGCGTGTGCGTGTGCGTGTGCGTGTGTGTGTGTGTGTGTGTGTGAAGCAGCTTGTTGTGGTGTGTGTGTAGATCCATTCAGTAACGTTGTCAGTAAAAGTGAATAGTGTGATAAGGTAGATTAGTTTCCAAATGTATCTTACTGTGACACAGTAAACTGTCTTGTCTTTAGCCCTAGTCTCTACTCCAAAACATGAAGAGTTGGAGCTTGACAAGAGTCAGCTCAGTTAACCTGAACAAACTGTTAGCTAGCTAACTAGCCAGCAGGCTAATCATCTTACTGTTAACATGCTAACGCTAGCTGCTACTAGCTACACTAGCTAGTGTGCTAATCAGATTAACAAGAAGTTAATCTGATTATCTGATCTGTAAATCTGATCTGACAGGTTAACAAGAAGACAGTGATGGTTAACTGAGCAGATGGTTAGCTAGCTAACAAGCTGACATAATCCAAACACTAAATCAATCAGATGAACCGACAGACATGACCAGACCTCCAACATGGCGGCCTAAAAAGCCCAGAATGCATCACTGTATGTTGTTATCCTGCAACTTTTCTGTTTGTCTTGATCCTGCCATCTAAACCAGAAGTCCTTTAAAGAAGAGATTCTTCATCTAACGGGGATAATCTGATTAAATGAAGTAAAAAAAAAAAAAAAGCTTCAAATAATATCAACATACAGTTTTCTCCTGAATATCTACTTCAATGAGAAAATAAATTATTTAAAAAAACTGAGATGACAGGTCTCTGTTCGCTACAAATGAGAGGCGTTCTCTGTAGATCTGGAATAACATCAACACAGTTTGATGCTTAACGTTTAAAACCAACCAGGTTACTATGGCAACAACCAAGAAGCCAGAGAGTGGAGCCAATATGGCTCCCATCCGCCCCCGCCTCCTAGTTGCCCTGTGTTGTTAGCTGCTGCTCCTCTGTGTGTTTTCCCATAGGAGGATTTTCCTCAGAGTTATGACAGAGGGCTGATCTGTCGTTTGCACACACAGTTTTTAACCAAGGTACAGGAACCTTTATTTTGTAGCATTTAACAACTGCACTTCCTGTGAGTTTCTGACGGCAAAACCAAAAAATACCTGTAAATTTTTAATGTGAAATATCCAGCCGTCTGAAAGATAAAATGTTTTTTCTACAGATTTCAATGTTTTTGTGTTTGTTTGTTTGAATCTTTACAAAAATGTACAAGAGCACAATATAGAAACAGGATGCATGTCAGTCCCCGCTGAGAAGAGTTCCTACTGCTTTTAAGGTTTCCGGCCTCCACTGCTCACTCACACACACACACGCGCACACACACACACACACACACACACACACACACACACACTGTGTTCCTGTGTGCTCATCTGTGTTTTATCCTTCACATTATCTTCTTTTACTGCACTTGTATATTCTTCAGTGGTGTGTTTATATGCACAGTATATCTCTATATATGACTTCCTGCTTCTGTTTCCCCGCAGGGATCAATAAAGTTTGGTTTTATCTAATGTAATGTAATCTAGTATAGTCTAATGGCATGTAATGTAATCTGATTTCATGTAATCTGATGTAATCTAACGTGCAGTGTGGACGCTGTGCGGCTGAGCGTGCTCAGTGTTTGACCTCAGTGTTTTTGGCCGGCGAGCGGCCAGTGAGGCAGGCTGCCAGCGACTGCAGAGGAGAAGCTGCACACAAACAAACACTTTCATCCCGCAAAGACGTTCAGACGGCAGGGACTGATCTGATCGGACTGATCTGTGTGGACCGGCTGTGGAGTTAGACAGAGAACTCTGATGTGATGTGATGATTTTAAAGTCCTGATCTCTGTGTTCAGGATCCATTAGAAGTTAAATAGAAACAAAAACAAAACACAGGCTGTGCTGGTGTTAGCAGGAAGCTAGCTGTTGCACCGGGCCGAGGTTCAGATGCTGCTGAGGAAACTCGCTTTGATTTGTCTTAAAGGTCCCAGCTTCACGTCAGATCAGGATCAGATGATGCTGTTCATCATGTTTTGTAGATAAATGCAGTTTAGATAAAAGCTGTGTTGGATGAGTGTGAGGGCAAAAGCTGCATTCATGAGAGGTGGGAAATGGGAACTTTCCTGCTTCCCAAGTAGGAAAAATCCCGATGAATGAACACCAGCCTGTCTCCTGATTCTGAAATAAATAAATCTGAAACTCCATCTCTGTTCTCAGAGCTCCGATTTATCCCAGATGTAGTTTTGTGATGTCATGTAACTGAATGAAACAACTTGGAGAGTAGCAGGTTGTAGTGAAATTAACTGCAGTGTTGTGTTTACAGTTATTATTAAAGGTTCGGTCCCTGCAGTCCACTACCTGAGGTCAAGGCTGTTTTTATTAAAGTTAATATTAAATGGATTATTATACAGTGTCCATGAAACATCTTATTCTGTTTGAATCTGCTGCCTCAGCAGCTCAGTGACCAGCAGACTGTTGGTAGTGTCTTCAAAGGTGTAAAAAGCCTTAGTGTCCATATTGTAGGACAGTGTCCATCCATATTGTGTATCTGCTGGTTGCAGCTTCATTGAAGCTCCATCACACTTATATTGAGTGAAATATTCAAAGCCAAGATGCCATTGTTTTATGGCTGCAGCATTACATCAAATAGAAAAGATCTACAAAAATATCCACCACAATTTACAATAAAGTTCTGAACCCGCTGATGGGACGGGCAGATAGTCAGGGGTCAAATAATCTGACCTGGGATCAGATTAGGTGTTTGCTGACAGGACTGAGAGCAGCAGGGTGATTGTGGCTTCATCAGACATCAGCTGTTTCAAACCTGGGCTGCGGTGGACCTGCTGACATCACTGCGACTGACCGCTCAGACCTTCAACACACTTCCTGGTTTTACTCGGCCTAGATAAGCTGGATACCGGCTTGACATCACCGGTTTGAAAAGAATCGATCAAGACTGTAGCTGATGACGAGGCAGGTGGAGCAGCGACATGCGTTCGTTTGATTGGCAGGCGAGGGGCGCCGTGAACCCCCGCCGTCCCGCC
Source organism: Holocentrus rufus (assembly GCA_900302615.1). Lineage (NCBI taxonomy): Eukaryota > Metazoa > Chordata > Actinopteri > Holocentriformes > Holocentridae > Holocentrus > Holocentrus rufus. The sequence continues at coordinate 13,018 of OMLF01026848.1, read as the reverse complement.
TCAGCCAGTTTCGGTTTGACTGGGTTTCACCAGACTTGAGCAGGTTTTCTCCTCAGTCTCCAGGTGACCAGTGTCTCTCCTGGGTTTGGCTGCTTTTTACCAGGTTGGCCTGGGTTTATCTTAAAAATACAGCCTGAAGGCACCGTGATGCCTTCAGGTGTACTTTGCTGTAGGTGAGCAGTCCGTGTGGCCTGCAGTCAGACCACCTCCGTCAGATGCATTAACCCTTTGTGACCGCTTCATTAAATCTCCCAGAGGTCAGTGCGTCTGCTGCTACATGCTGATGAGCTGCTGGTTAGCCGCGCTGCTCTGACGCAGCGCAGGCTGCCCGCACACTGCAGTGTGACAGTGAACGCACCATCCTGACCAGTCTGATTTATATACTGTACAGTATAAATATATAAACACACTATATATAAAATACTACACTTCTTTACTGCATTACTGTATGGGACTTCAATTGTAATATGTTGTACTATACATTACTACTAAGCTATACTACGTTTTTCTACTACACTGTACTATATTTTATTACTACCTTTTATAGTGATACCACTATAATATAGTATATACTTACACATATATAACACATAAACGTGATACACTATACTGTATAGTATAAGAAACCTTATGCAGTAGTCATAATATAATTTAATGTAATATAATGTAATATAATATATATATAATACAGCCTTCTCTGCTCTGTCATGACGAAGCTTTAACCTTCTACTCTTGACATCTACTAACATCTACAATACTACAATACCAGTGGTGTTTACTGTATTCTATATACTGTGTACTATTTACTATACAATATATACTACATACCTACAACAGTGTACTAAACTACACATTACATCCTGTCATCTGTACAGAATTCATCCACATCCAGGTGTGGTATTTCCTACAATACTGTACATAATACACTGCATACTGCACACTACTGTGTACAACTGTGTACTACAGTACACTATCTCCAGTGGTTTTACTTTTCACTTTAACACACTGTTAATATACTGTGTATTGTTTACTCCGCTCCATCTTAGTTTTTTCACATCCAAGTGACATTTCCGGGAATACTGTGTACTACAGTATATTACAGTACAAAAGTACTACAATGTACTACAATGTTTTATCCTCTGGTAGTAGTATTTGCTGTAATATTGTACAGTATGTACTGCATATTGTGCTCTGCTGTCACATCCAACACTTTGAAGTAGCTTTCCTATCATACTCTATATTATGTATACAACAGTACTGTGTATTGTACTATACTACATTGTACTGCAGAGTACTACAGTGTATTACAGTGTATTGCAGCATACTAGACTACTACAGTGTATTACAGTGTACTGCAGAGTACTACAGAGTACTACAGTGTGTACAGAGTACCGCAGAGTATTACAGTGTACTGCAGAGTACTACAGTGTACTTCAATACCACAGTGTACTACAGTGTACAGTATTCTCCAGTACCACAGGATACTGCAATGTACTACATATTACTACAGTGCACTATAGTACCACAGAGTACTACAGTGCCACAGAGTACTGCAGTATATTACAGAGTATTACAGTATACTACAGTATACTGCTGTGTACTCCAGTATACTACAGTATTGCAGTGTATTACAAAGTACTACAGTGTACTACAGTGTACTTCAGTGTAGTAGCAGTCTTACCCTTGGAGATGAGCTTGTCTATGTCCATGTCCAGCCCTTTGAAGTAGCACTTCCTCCAGAGGCCGGAGTGCGTGGAGAACAGCGGTCTGCCGCACTCGGTCTCCAGGATCCCCATCCCGAGGATCGCCCGCCAGTTTTCCAGCAGCTCCTCCTCTCTGCTGCCGACGTGCACCGGTTTCATCAGCGCCACGTCCCGCTTGGCTCCGCCGGTGTCCACCAGCGGCAGGTGGTAGATCGGCATCTCCCGGTTCTTCTGGTCGTTGGAGTCGGAGCCGTGCCGGTCGCAGTTCTCCTTGTGCCGCCGGGTGTCGGTCTCGTACCAGTGGTCGGTGGCGATTGCGGTGACCAGCAGCAGTAAGGACAGCACGCTGAGCACCAGGCTGACCGCCGTCACCGTCACCGGGACCGTCGCCGTTACGGCCGGTCTGGGTCTCTCCATGGCCGGGACATCGGCCCCGCCGGGGCCGGTCCGGCTGCCTTGTCGGTTCCCGCCGCTGTTCCCGTTACCAGGCATCTTCACCTGCCATCCTCGCGCCCAACAGCCCCGTCTGCCCTCGAGAGCGCGTTGTCATGCCGACTCGGTGGACGGTCGGAGTTGCATCAAGTCAGAAGCAATAAGACAGAGCAGAACCGGAAGTTAGGCGTTTCAGCCTTCGAAATAATAGCGTAAACATTCGTCACTTATCAATCAGTTTTTTTTATCGGATTCTTCAACAACAACAACAACAACAATAATAATAACGCTACAAAAATGTAGCAATATTCTAAGACAAGGTATATATAAACTTCTTTACAGACAGCGTTAAGTAACACAACCTAAACTAGATCACACTAAAAAACCTCAGTATCGAATAAAGTATAGCATTAATGAAAGGCAGAAAAGGAAATGAAATGACAGGTAACTAGAAAAATCTTCAAATCAGTTGTAAAATTGCAGTGAGACCAGAGACCAAGAGCCTGAACCAGGAGTGATAGGGCTCACTAATAGCCTTGTGTGAATTTTATCCGGGGCTGCAAGAAACCAGACAGGACATATAATACAAAAACATGCATCACCCTCTCTAGATCATCATGACATAAAATTAATATAATTTATTTAAAGTTATTTAAAACGTTGCTCAACACTGCAGTTCAAACACTTTTATTTTGGAAGCTGTGACCGGAGGTATAATCTGTTGTTTGGGCCTTTTGTTGTTGTTGTCGTCGTCGCTGTGGCGCGCGCGTCGTTTCCCGCCGTTGTTCCCGTTCCTGAGTGTTTTCAGTGTTTCACACACTCCTGTCCGCTCCATTTGTCTTTATGAAAATGAAGCAGAACTGGATCACAGCCGCTGACACAACGAGCCGCGGCGTAAAAGTAGTGATGATAATACAGAGTCAAACCGGAAATCAAGTGATATAGCCTCAAAAATAAAAGCGAAATTGTGCTATTTTCTTACAAAGCACATGCCAACACAAACACTGGAATCCTAAACTAAATCTGGCAAATTGTTTCCACCGCAGCTTCAAAACATCAGAATATAAAGAAATGCAGAAAAATCATGTGGCCGGGCCTCAGTTTCTTTATTTGGCAAGAAAATCTAACAAGGAAGTTCTGATTCAGAGATGAGAATTTCAAATTTTGTTTGGGGCCCCAAACAAAACAAACAAATCGACCGCTCATCCTATTGGTCAGGAGAGAGCCAGGCTTGTTATGGGTATTGTGGTAGTCATGGAAACAAGAGTACTTGGCAGTTAAACATTTTAAAATCCTATTGACTGGAATAATTATACTAACCATGGAGTGAAATCCACTTGTAAAACAGACACTAAAACAAGTCAAAAGGATCATGTCATAAATTACAACTTAAATAAAAAAATATCTTATTTTCAATTTACTAATAAAGTGCAAACTTGTTTGTCGTTTTATTTTGGAAAACAAAAACCAAAAGTTCTTGCATTATGTTATTCTGTTGAGCTTGACAGCGCTGTGGGTCCGCTGTGAGATGGGTGTGGACTCTCTCTCTCTCTCTCTCTCTCTCTCTCAGCCTTTGTCTCTCTCTCTCTGTTTACCTGCGCTAGTCACCATCCTCCATCATGACTTCTTATTAATATTAATAGCATTAATATTATATATTTATATTCATAATATTTTTAAATAGACATTGCAAATTGCTTCCACAATAAAAGTAAACATGATGAATGAAATTTAACCTCAGAGAAACTGAACTGAACACACAGCAGCTGCCGCTGTGCCCTTCAGCAAGGCAGCAGCCTGCAGCAGCTCAGCTCTGAGTGAAGGAAGGTGTCCTTTAATGTAACGATGACATCATCACACTGACATCAAGTCCTACACTGAAGTCTCTCATCCAATTCCTCCTGCTGATGAAAACAGCTTCATCTGCACATGTTGACAAACACTAAACAGATACAAACCCCACCCCCCCATCATGTGACAACTAGAGGCCACGCCCCCTACCGCACAGATGCTCGACCACCCCATACAGTGAAACATATAGAGGCTCACAGGAGCCAAACCAGAGTCTGAACCTGCCTGTTTCACACTGTAAAAAATATATTCATTAAAAAACATGCTGTCACAGCTTCAAAACATCAGCTTTAACAGAGCTAAAAAAAGTAGCTGTTTTCTCTACTGACTGTGAAGCAATATCTTTATATTGAAGAGCCATATAAATAAATATGATCATGAATATGTTTTCCTCCTCATGTCTCTGCACAGTTTTAATGCTTCCATCAGAGCGGAGCTGCTGGTGCAGAGGAGAAAACATCAAAGTCACCAAGGCCTCTGTGATGCTTTCACAACACTGATATGTAACATTAAGTCCTTTTAAAATGTCACTGAATATATTAAACGTACATACAGTCTGCGAGGGAGAGCGCCTACTGCAAAATATACACTTTGATCATATTTAAATATGGCAGAGACAATTCACAGCAAGGTTTTCACAGCCAAGCCTGCTGGACGCACCCAGAGGGAGTCACCTGTTTGTACACCCAAGGGTAAAAAGTAATGTCTGCTATTTGTACCCGGGTACACGTGGCACTGGGACTATTTATACCACATTCACCTCATATGGGAAAGAAGGTCGAAGTCAGAAAGATTCCCATCAACACGACTTGTTTGTGTTCAGACAGATGGAAAATTAAAGCAAGTGAACATGTAAGTAAAGAAAGCTAACGTTTCAGTTAGCAAGGTATCACTAGTGAACTGTTGATCTGACAGAGGATGCTCAGCTTATGACAGGCAGAGTTCGTTCGTTGGTTAAAAAATGTGCATGAAGCAGCAGTGAATTTGGATTTATTTATATCTAAAAGTCACCATTTTCCAGATAAGTGTTATTTATCTTCTATGTGCATATATCTGAGCTATCAGAAAAATAAGAGATTCCTGGCTGCAGTTGAGTTGAGTTGGATGTTGAAGTGGATGCTGGTACTAACAGTAAATACTGTGCGATGAATGTTCATGAACATTCCAGTATACATATTAACATATGGTATCTCCACTCATTCACACCCAGGTATTTGGCCAAATATGCTGTCGAATATAGCAGACATAGAAAAATAAATAAATAAATCTTTAAAAAAAAAAAACTGCAAATGTTAACTGCTAATGTTAGCCACTGCAGAGCAGTATAACAGCATTGGGACAGAATGCTAGCTGGTGGCTAACGTCACCCAGCGTCGCCACACCAGCAGCTGCAGCTTGTCGGTCTACACTGACACAGGCACACAGGAGCCCAAATATTCACATGAAAACTTTATTTTTGAAAAATGTCTGAAACACAACTGCAGAGTCTCAGGTTCCTGCTCTGTTCACCAATTAGTGGCTGCAAATATCAGTTTCTCTTTACGCTCTATTTAAAAATGTTCAGGTTTTTGTACCATATACTGTATGCCTACATGCATGTAACATGTATGAGAGTGGATGTTTGTGTAATAGTGGGATGCATATCCTCCATATTGTCTGTATGGTCACAGATACAAATTCATCTGTGCTTTCTTCATGTCAGTACTTTACAGTAAGTTGGTGAAATGCTTGATAATCATGTTTGTTCTGGCCTCTGCTTCCCCTTCACTTTCTGTGTGAGGAATTTAACAGTAAAGACAAACAAACCTCCACAACAATGATAGTTGCTTTCACTTGTAAAGCGCTTTCCATTAAAAACAAGTTACCAAACTGCGTCAGAAAACTTGAATTAAAGACAAGCAAACCTCAAAGGGAGAGCAAAAGCGAAGCGAGGCAGAGAAGTGACAGCAGCCAAGACCAAACTCCTCATCTGATCTTCTCAAAGCTAAAAACGTCGTCTTCCTGCCCGCCTCGCCTCGCCTCGCCTGCCAGTAGAAGCGCAGTAGAATCACATGTGTGGGTGTTTATTGTGCTCTGATGTCTTCCTCTGCTCTGTGAAAATAGAAACTCTGGACGGGAGCCTGGAGCCACAAAACAACACATTCCCACATTTCTACTGCCTTCACACATTAAGAGACTTATTTATCAGGCACACACAGTGTTTTCTTTCCAACACCCAACCTGACTTTCTTTAAAATATCTTCCTGTCAGGTCTTTGTAAAGGCTAAATGACTGGGTGTTAGCCTTCTGTATCTGACAACATTTACACTTCATACCAAAACGGGAAGCAGCAGCCCGCACAGTGACAGACTCATCACATACAAAACAGGATTCAACAGTTTTCTATCCCACGTAGAGATGGCAATGTTTACCAGAGACTTCTCAGATCTGAATGTATGAATGTAAATGTTTTTTAATATGTGAAAGTTACATCCGGAAAGTGTTCATGAAGAGCTTATTTCCCTCAGAGCCCTGTACCTGCGAGCTGTGTGGATCTCACTCACTGTTCATCTTTGACTGTCAGTATATTTAAAGATGGTTCCTGTCTGTTTGTAAAATCTTCATACATGTTCATTGAATCACTGCATCTCAGCTCTGATTGAAAGGTACATTATGTCATTTATGGAGCTTTAGTATTATCTAGTGGTTATTCCTGTCTACATCTGCATACAGACTCAAGAGGCCCAGAGTTATAAGCTCAATCGTATTTAATTTATCGCAGAGGAAACAGTTTTACACCACAACAGAATTGGGGTTAACATATTTATTAATGCCCAAAACAAAACAAAGTGTCTGGCGGTTTTCATACTGTAAATTTCAGCAGCATCACGATAACAGTGGATGAATTGGTGCTGCTGTGTTTCGGTCATTTGAGCAAGAAAATAATTTTTTCATATTGTACCTTTGATCACTGCAAAACATGTCTACTGTCCCGCTGTCAGCTAAAGTATAGTTTGTGTTTTGTCACGTCTTCGTGATTTGGAGTCCGTCTGCTGTTTTCAGTCAAATTTCTGACAGCGTGACTTCAGCTGCGACTCTTGTCTACAAACAAATCAGAAAACAGGATGACACAGAATACACACACTGACCCAGAGCCACACATCAACAAAAAGAACATTTGTGGCTTTTCAATGCATAAGACTGCTATAATTATGCCGGAAACATATTTTTTCTTTGTGTTTATTTTCAAAACTTCACTCACAGCAAGATGGCAGCACAGACAGATGACGCACACAATGACGACAAAAGACGGACGTTTTTTTTCTGAGTTTATCACCACAATTCACCAGGCGGATAAATTATACAGTTTCACATATAGTGAACTTGAAATCTTACAGTCTGACACAAACGGAGACTCATCTTGAACAAAGTGATGTGCAGCGAACAGACTGCTGTTGTCTCACAGTCTGAAGGCTTTACTGTCACTTCAACAGGAAATAAGCTTCATTTTCAAAATCATAATGTTGGCAAAGTGCAGGTCAGAAAAAAAATCATAAATGAAAAAAGAGAGAACACTTTTAACGGCCAGTGCCCCAGGTCAGCTGTGTTAAACTGCACAGCGCTCACCCTGATTTTACCCAGAATTCACAGTCAGGTTGTGCAGCTCTCTGTTCTCCAGCAGAGAACTTCAGCAGCCATCGGAGTTCTCTGCTGGCTTCTCTCTCCCGGTTTGTTTTTCTGTTTGCTGTCGCATTTTCCTGCCAGCAGAAGATTCACGGCCCAGAAAACAGAAAAGAGTGATGATGTGCATATAAAGTCACTGGAAGTGTGTCTTATAAATTTGATGAAGATTTTAGTTTGGTGAAAATCCTCCTGCTGCTGAGATTTATTACGGCTTTTTCATCCTGCAGGATGTTTATATCCAACAGAGTCAGAGGGGTTTCGAAAGTTAGCATTTTAGCTTTTCAAAATTACCATTTTGAGATAAAAGTCATTTGATTAGATTTGATTTTTTAATTTTATTGTGTTATTCTGTTTGTTTATTTATTTATTTATGTACATGGATGGTGCAGAGTGCAGAAAGAAACTGCACCAGACTTGGCTTCCAGCTAAGCTGAGATGGAATCCCAAAAACACTATAACGCTATATATCATATGGAGACATGACACCGCTGTTTTATAAGATTTAAATCTATCTGACTCTGTTGGCAGGAATGAACACCTCGACAGAATAAAGCGATTAGCCAAAGCCTGACCAGGTCAGCCTTGCTTAAACTCTGATATTTCCTTCATAATGAGCTTCATCCCAAAACGCTGTGTGCTGGGAACCATCTGAGAGAAAAACACATCTAAACTGCATCAGACAGTATTTGAAAGACACAAGTGATTCTGTCCCCCAAATGTGAATATGAGCACTATCTTCAGCACTAATACATGATGAGCACACACACACACACACACACACACACACACGATGTTTGGCAGTTTGGGTCCCTTCTAAAAAAGGCAGAACATGATTTTGCTCTGGAGCTCATGCTGCCTTCAGGGTCTCCTCACTGCAGGCCTTCGCATGGATTCATCTAGCATGAAACGTTCCCATGGCTAAGGTTACCTTCAAGTTCTAACAATGTTATAAGAAAAACGTTTCCAGAACTTTTGAAGGATGTTTACCATGTCAAATAATTTTGTCAAATAAGATATTCAAACGTTTTAACGACATTCAGAGGAGTTTTTGGCCTTATTGTCATTATGTTTTGTTCTTAATGTACCTGAACCTAACTGAATTCATAACATTGTGGGAACATTTCAAAAACCTGCCACTGAAAATGTTTTAATAAAGGGATGGCAAATGTTTTAATGTTAGCAAATATTCTCAGAACATTTTTATCTTTAAAACTTTTTTTTTTTACGCTGTTGGTAGGAAAAAATAAAATGGACCCTGCAACAAAAGTACTTTGTGTTGACTGTTTTGGTTTAGACATAAAGGGGGATGAGGAGGAAGTGATCATCATGTGATTGGTGTTGTAAGCAAATTATTACAAATAAAGATAAAGTTACAATCATTTGTAACTACCCTTTAGTTTAATAAAATACCAACACATTCTGTATTAGTGTTTTAATAATGGTATTATTAACTTTGAGACAGCTTCCATGCTCCCTTTCTCCCATGTTGCGTTTGCGGCTCGCTCAAAATAATCACAATTTTAAAAATCCAAATTTGATTTTCCTGCTGTTATACTCCATCATTATTTCAGTAATTATATGCCATCATCAAAATATTTGATTTATTTTACTGTATCAATTTAATAGTCCATAATGATAATATTTCCGTTATTTTTCATTATTATAATATTTCCCCGCTGGTTCACGTTCGCTCCTGTCGGGATTTCTACATTTCCCACCGCTCTTGAAGGCATCCTGACCATCCCTGCCGTTCCCACAGCTGGACACCGCGCATGCGCCCTGCTCTGCGGAAGCCATGTTAAAGTTGGAGTAAAAAGTGGGGCTCTTCTGTGTGTTTTCTGTGTTTTGTTTTTTTATTCAGTCGCTTTCGGATGTTTTTTCCCCGGCTCGTCGGGTCCCGAAGAGCCAGCAGCTGAAACATGAACCTGGACATCAGCAGGAGGAACCCGCAGGAGGACTTCGAGCTGATCCAGAGGATTGGCAGTGGCACTTACGGAGATGTATACAAGGTAGAGAAAAGTAGCTGTGAAGTGTGTTTGACTGCGGATTAAAACACTCCGGTCCATCCGGTCTCCTGGTCCAGCAGGACGGGGTCAGGGTTCAGCCTGCTGCTGGATGTTATGAAGTCTCAGTCTGTGATGCACAATGTTACCAAATGCTGCACTGTAAAAAACACACATGTGTCACTGCAGCACACCTGGCTCCTCTAAAGGATGAGATACCTGTGTGTCACTTTAAAACACGAGACATGGTGAAAACTGTCTCCACACGTTACGATGTTATTACAACATGATGATGTGTTTATAAAAACAGCACGCGTGTCCCAGCTGTGTTAACATGACGCGCGTGTTTTTACAGTGCGCGTCCATGTTGGGGAGGAAAAACCAGGACGTGAAGTCTGTGATTCAGTCAGAGTGAAATCTGCTGGATCCAGTCAGAAGAAGAGTCTCAGTTACTTCCCTTCAAAAAAAAAAAAAAAAAAAGGTCCCGTCATGGTGAAGTGTCACTTTCTCCAGACAGTGAATGCCTCACAGTGGAAGTGAACGTGACATTTTATACAGAGCTAAATATACTGCAGGGCTGTGACAGCAGCACAGATAAAACGGTTTTCACATTCCTCACATTGCAGCCGACCAGAGGCTGCTGAGCCTCTAACAAACACTAAACCCTTAAGGGAAAATTTAAGGGGAAATCAGAACTCAAGGGGTTAAGGTGTAAAGTCAGTGGCATTTCAGGGACAATTGAGTGATAATATTATAAACTTGTGTCAAATTAAGGTGAAGCTCAGGAGAAATTAACTGTTTGATTTGTGTTTTAGCAGTTAAGCACAAGAAAGATTAAAATGGCACAAGCTAAACTTTTTAGGCACATTTTGTAGTATTCTAGTGCAAAATGTCTTAATCCATGAACAGAGCCCCTTAATTTGTTTCAGGGTTCCATGAAGAATATTTGAATGTGATAAAAGTATTGGATGATGCATCCTCACACTTCAGTCAGTCTCTCACATGTAAACTGCTCTGCGAGGACATTCAACACATAGATGCTCCTTAGTTTCTCTGTCAGTATTAGAAAAAGAACATTGAGCCCATAATCTGTATCTAATGTGCCTATAATGTCCGTCAGACCTTCACATGTGAACAGGGTTTTCTGGTTTTTGCTGTTCTTACTGTCAGAGTCCTGCAGAGGAACCTGAACTGTTCCTTCATGTCTGAGATTCCTGCTCAGTTCACACAGAAAACAACTTTTTTTTTCAACTTCCACCGAGGTCAACAGGACAAAAAGCTTCAGTTTCCCAGACTAGTGGTGCTCAACCTGCAGGTCTGGACCCTCCAGGGGACACAAGGGCATTTTGAGGAGGTCATGACATGATTTTTGGACAGGATCAAAACAAAATTCCAAGTTTATAGTCAGGTCTACTTTTTCAAAATGTTTGCTTTTTTCATGTGAAACAGCGAGTCTCGGCCTGCTGATGCTGAATCAGACGAAACAAACTGAAAAGGGAAAATCTTTCTTTAGCTGAACTGTTTTCTACCCAACATTATGCTGCATTTAGGTGCAGCAGGGAAAGTCTGCGGCAGGTAAAGCGTTGTGTTCATGTGCTGATTTGTGGTGAGATCAAACCCAGAAGACTAAAACAGTAAACAGACGTGTCGCCCTGCATAATTTAACAAACTACATTTCAACAGGTTCTGGTCTTGTTGGTTTGTTTGTGAACAGACGTGTTTTAACTGACATGCATATTTCTGGTTGAAGGTTTTCTTTGTGAAGTTTTTGAGTTTTACTTCGTCGTACAGCTGTGAACAGTTGATGTGAAATTTGGAGCGAGTTCTTTCTCTGATACCACATGAAGACTCCAGCATCCAGGAGCTCAGAGGTCAGAGGTCACACAGAGTCTCTTATCTTGTGATCCCAGAACAATCGTGATGACAGACACGTGATGTCATGGTGCATTCGATTATAACTGGGAACTTCCCAACTTCTGAGATGGAAAAATCAAATAAAATGGTGCATCAACTTGGAATTCCTAGTCAGAACTCTGGAAATATTTTTAACCCCCGTCATGATTTGACATGATTTCAACACGGCTGCAGCTCACAGAACCAACAGTCTAAATATTATGATCTTTTGAATATTGTATCCTGAAAAGACTTGAAAAAACGAATGTTGACTCCCAGCACGGTGTGTTAGATCAATCAGTGTTGATTGATTGACAGTTGATTAAGCCTATGAAATTTAGAGATGCCATTAGCTGTTTTCAGTGTTTGTTGTTGACAGTAGTGAGCTTGTTAGCATTAGCAAACGTCCGTGACACGTTCCCGACCTCCGACCTTCCACATCTGGTCATCGAACGCGGCGTTAAGAGACGGAAAAGTGTGGAGTGAAGCAGCAGACATGATGGATCTGCTGCCACTTTTATTTTGACTTCTGGGACTTTCCACAAATGGAGAAACTCTCTAAAATTGGTCTCTAATGTTTCTTGTTCTTTTCCAGTAAAATATTGTTGGTTGAATAAAATGATTTTATTCTGCTTCAGTCTGTCAGGTCAGATTGTCTCAGATGGTCTCTGGTCTTCAGATGCCTTCACTGTCAGTCAGTCAGTCCGGTTCAGTCAGCTGAGGGTGTCGGGTGTTTGGACAGTGTTGTGATCGCTCTGTGGCAGCTCAGTATTGATCCCTACAATCTGAGGAAGCCAAATTATGGGATGGAAGGAGGGAGAGTGTGGGAGAACGAGAGGGAAAACAACGCTAAGGATTGTGGGAAATGGGCGGTCCAGCAGGGTGGGTGTGTGAAGTTCAGGTCCAGGTCTGTGGGTTTGAACCTGAACTGAGCCGCTCTGTACTGGGAGAGGACCGACCAGCGCCTTGCTCCAGGGCACCTTGGCAGTGGCTGTTTGGCTCATTGACTTGTTAATCCAGATTTTCCCAGCTCATCCAGGGATTTGACCCGACAACCTCCCCGTTACAAATCAGGAAAGTGTAACTTGCTCAAGAGAACGTCTGCTGGAGAAGAGGTTTGGTTTGGTGAAGAGTTTTGAAAGTTGGTTTGGAAGATTTTGTTAAAGTCAGGAGAGCATTTGGAGGGTTTGGAGGGTTTGGAGGGTTTGGAGGTTTTGGAGGGTTTGGAGGGTTTGGAGGTTTTGGAGGGTTTGGAGGGTTTGGAGGGTTTGGAGGTTTTGGAGGGTTTGGAGGGTTTGGAGGGTCTGGAGGGTCTGTTGGAGGGTTTATGGTTGAAGGGATTGTTCCGGAGGGCTTGGAGATGTTGGAGTGGGTGTTGGACGGTTCTGTTGAAGGGTTTGGTAGCAGGTTTGGGTCTGAAATTTGGCAGAGAGTTTGGCGGGTTTGGAGGGTGTGGTAAAGATTTTGGGGGAT
>OMLF01026847.1:0-10363 GCA_900302615.1 Holocentrus rufus | reverse complement strand
ATATAAACCCTATAATATAAATAAATCACTACATTCACATTGAAAGTCATAATTTAAATATAGAGCGGTACACAACCACAACCAAAGAGTTCAGAAGCTTCAAAACAAGAAGTTTATGAACCGGAGATGACGACTGGCAGGATGTTACAGCATAACACTTGTATAGATTTAACTTCTTGAGGGACAAATTGACCCACTGAGGTTGCATGTACCTAATGTGACTGTGGTTGCATGCTCTGATTAGGTAAGTGTATTCATGTGGCAAGGAAGAGCGCTCGCTTATAGAGGAGCTGTTATGAGATGTTTATATGATGTTTCAGCCAAAGCCAAAAGTTAGCGTATGGGTGGCTGCAAGCCTCAGAACATGTGGTTTTCTAAAGAGGAAAACAGGCTGTACAGTAGACTCAGCCGCTGCCAACAAACCTAAATAAATCTATGAAGTTACTGGATGGAAGATTCGTATTCGTGATGAATTAGAATACTTTTCTGACACAACTTGTCTAATGGAAAGCTGGAGCCTATACACTCACTTTCGAAGCATTATCTTATTTCCAAGATGTCAAACCTATCAAATATTTTCCAAACAAGAAACGTCACCCCAGTGTTGAGATCTCTGCTCTGCCTGATACAGTGTGTCCTTGGTTAGCTGGGTGATAAATGCTTTGTTGCAAATAAATTCAATGCCAAAAAAACATAACATCAGGAAAAAAAAAACACCGAAGGTCCAATAATTTCCCCTGTCGCAGCTCGACAGTGGCACTATCTGGTTTTGGGGCTATGTATGCATTATCTTCTGTTATTGGACCATTTGTCAAAAGAGAGCACTTCCCTTTGTTCAAACAAACCGGTCAGTGTTGCAGGTCCAAAGCAGGGGGGCTGAGAGCATTCTGGTTTATCTTACCTCTGGACAAATAAACTATAATGCTGACTAATAACTGGCCTGGAATGTGAAGCGAGCTTAACTCTCGCTCAGTGTGTTGTTAAGCATAATGAATATTACAGGGGCCTCTGTATACACTGAGGAGGTTTGGTTTACTTTGCTACACATTGCTAAAGCCTTTAACTGAACACTGACCCCAGAGTGTAACGTACATGAATAATCACAGTTAACATAACTGTAAGGGAGGTGATTCATGGGATCATTTCCAGAGGCAGTGGTAGAGGGTGAGGTTATGCTCAGCAGGTAAGAGGACAGGAAGTATGGAAGTGTACTGAGGGAAAAAAGAGTTGAGGAGTAATGTTGGTCATAATTCTTTGCCAAACTGATCGTTACATTGTCTTAAAATGCTGCCTGGTTATCTTGGCTTTTAGAAATTATTTTTAGGAGGTGACTAAAATAAATCTCTTTAATGTCACAATGAAAAACAACTCTTTTATCTTGCTAATAATAATTTAATTGTAATCAATAACTTATTGTATCAGTATTTTAAAATCCCCTTACTGTTTGTGTACCATTAGGAGAAAATAGAAATTCCAATAGTAACATCAGAGATTTTTTAACCAATGCTGCTCCATCAAATAAAACGGACTTTCTCTTGGTAACTGATATCTGATTGGTTTACACTTCTGAACAATCTATTTCTACATGATGTCCTGTGCCAACATCAATCAAATAATCATCACATTAGGAAGCAAAAATGCTCTCAAAATGTTGTTTCATTGCAGCTTGTGCACTACATGCAAAATTGCCGATGTTCAACTGAAGTGATGACTGTTTAGACTCTGCTGTTAAAAATCATGCAATAAGCATGGAATTTGATGGTTGAATCTACATGGTTCTCATTGTCTGACCACTGACAAAAAAAACAAACATGCAGTACCTGCAGTACTACGCTCACAAACATAAATCAGCATCAATTTAATTTCGGTTTCACGGACGAAACATCCATTATATCCATAAACAGGTAGGTGAAAAGGTTCATGCACTCTGAGTTATTAGGGAAAGAAGAAGCAGAGTCGTACGGTGATCCTGCCTGTCTGTCGTTAACAGCAGAAGACAGAGGGAGGCCACTCTGTGCCTCAGCTGGCTGGGACTGTCAGGCTTTCTAGCTGGTTGACAGCTCAAGTGATAAGACCACTTTAAAGGAGAAATATCCGCCTCTCCTCCCCTTTAAAAAGAAATCTGCTTAAAATACCATGGCTGTCTTGTATGTGGCGTATGGAGAGTGTGATCAGTGGCGGCTGCTTTAAGAGTAATAAACTCAATACGGTGACTGTCCTCCTCTGTTTGGCACAAGCTCCCTCCGTGAATGGCACCAGCCTATAGAAACAGAGGAGATGGCATCGTTCTGTACATCTGCCTTGATGCTTTCAATACTGGATAAGAGAAAATAAGATTTACCATAGATTATCAGTTACTATACTGATGGATATGTTAAATGAAGGCTGTATGCCTGTTTCTTCACGATGATAATGGCCTTCAAATAGTGTTTTACTTGAATGGGAGACTACATATTTATGTACAGAAAGGATTTCATGAATAATGGCAGGAAGGATGGAAGCAATACTGACAATGAGATCAAGGTTCGGGGGGGATCAAAAGGATGTCAGGAGTGAAGTCTGAAGGACACTAGACAGGTTACAGTTTAAAAGTGTATTTCCCATCCTCTGTATGTGTGCTGCTGCGGCAGTGAATGACTTGAGCTATAGAAATACAGCCCAAGTCCCCTGAGCCGTGTGTCTCTCTCCCATCCCGCCGTGACCTAATTCCCCAGAGGTTTCCAACCGCCTGTCAAAGTTTTGCACAAACTATCAAAATGGGAAGGGGTTCCTCTGCTGTGAATATCCTTTCCGATCAACAAAGTTGTAGGTATCTATTTTGCTTGGAGTTGCAGAACTGAGGCAACGCTCTGACGAGGACGCGTGGAGGTCAACACCTCGGTGAAAACAATGACAGATGCAGTAGCACGATATAAATTCACCATGGCATCCAGCCTCAGCTCCAACTGTCAGCGGCATCAGAGGGCATCAGGGGAGCCCTCTGCAAAAATGAGGAGAAAACGAGCGGAGGAGAAAGGCAGCAGAGTTTGTAACAGTGTCTATTACGCTGCCGAAGAATTTGCCTGGGAGCTCGGCTTGACAGATTAGCCCAGCGCCCAGATGGGGCAGTGCATCGGTGAAACAAGAGCTACTTTTATGAGGTACGTAACACAAGCCTAGGGTAGCCACTGCAAGGCCTGGAAAGCGATCCCTTGATGAAAGTGAGGGCAGTGCTCCACCTTTCATGTTTCCATAGGTTTTATTTGGAGCGCGCACAGACGGGGCTGCAGACAGAAATGACAGACAATTAAGATTGCACAAAGGCAAGGGAAATTCAGTATCGGGCTACATGACCCCTGCTTGCCGGCAGTATTTCAATGCATATGGCTGCCTTTTGTAATGAAATTCTTAGGGAAAACCTGTGTGTGTGTGTGTGTGTGTGTGTGTGGGAGAGAGAGAGAAAGAAAAAGAGGGGGAGAAAAGAGGGCCTGGAGCTCAAGCGATGGGTAAAACATACAGTTATATATACCTGGCAGATTCCAGTTTCTAAACCCACCTTCATGCATCAAAGAGCCAAAGCAATAGACGGGCGTGGGGATTAATGTGGAAATAAACCTTGGGCTTTCTACATATCAAAGACCAGATAAGCTTATGAAGTTTAATTCATATGTTTTATTCCGCTGAAAAACGGCCATTTGTGATGATGGCTGGGCTGTCCCGGCGGAATGATAGCACGCCGATAACGATCCGGCGCCAACACTTCAACTGAATCCATTTCTAAGGAGAGAGGAACAGGCTCGAGAAATATAAATTAACCTCACCTCGCTGAGAGGGAGAAAAGGGGGGGATTCTCCCATGAATGTCCACTGACAGGGATTTCTTCATCCCAATAACTAAGACATCTAGTTTGAGCCATAAAGGAACGATGCCACAGACAGGCAGTCTGTGGCTCCAGACAGAATAGAACATTTTTTGGTGGCGGGAGATGTCTAAATCTGGGAATGGATTTTTTATTTCCAGCGTAATATCAAGGGCAAGCAGGTGAGCTTCCTGGGTTTTCATTCTGCAGACACCTAATCTTGATCTCCCTGCACATGTGGATGAGGGAATGAAGTCAGACAGCATTGAAAATATTCCCACATTGGGACAGAATTAGAATGATGCTGGCATACTTTATATATGAAGCTCTCCAAATGAACATCTTTCTCAAACAAATAAAGCATTTGTGTTGTCTGTGCAGACATATATGTGAAAAATCACACCATTTTACACACGTGTTACACGTGTTCTATGTGGTGTAAGTGTTAATTTCAAACATGATATATGTTTTCAGGATTTCAGCATTTTGTGATATGCATGGTGCATCTTCACTTTGGTATGAGACAGAAAGTCTGGTTTCTCAACCATTCATACAATAATTCAAATTTAACTTTTTTTTTTTCCTCCTATCAATCATTTTTTAATCAAGTGTGATAGGTGCTATGTTCTGTGTGTGAGCTGCTTTCTGTATGTATTTTTCCATCTTTTTCCTTTTTCATATATATATAAATACCTATAAAGCACTGTCAGGATGTGAGATTTTGTGTGAATTAACACCAAGAACACCAAAATAGGACCAAATGACAACATAAATAAAATTTGAGCCATGGACTTAGTCACACTTTTTGATTACTATTTTTTAAATTTTTGCTACATTTATAAAGGGTTTAAAAAGGAAAACAAGTATAATTTGTGCCAATATCTATTAAAGGTAATTTGATGAATGTAACATTTTTGAAAGATGCAACTTAATTTAGCTGCAAACATATTACTGTGAAACCAGGTACAGCATATATCCCTTCACAGCGGCCACCAAGACAGTGAGCATGTAAATTATTACAAAATGTTCCTCTGCATTCACCTTCCAACAGCTCCATAAAATTTTTCTGTATTTTATTCAGAGAGCTTCTTCACAGAAGAATTTCACCCAGGAGGTTTTACAGGATTGTTCCCTTTAATGAGGCACTGGAAAAGCTTATTTTCCCATCTGTGGCCTTTCTCGTTCTCATTCAGTTAATCAAATTACACGGCATCTTTAATCTTGCCTTATGAGGCAGTTTATTAAGTTGAATTCTTCAAACCCTGCAGCAATGAGTGGGTGAGATTCAAAGGAGATCTATATGCAGTGCAGGGAAACAGTGCATTTCCTTTTCTATGACAGCTTTTGCGTAGTGATGATGACACCTCAGATGTATTTTTCACCACAAACAGTACTCGAATTCGATATTTACCCTTACACGGAGAAAATAAACATATTTCAAAATCACAATCTACAAATCACCATTCCATGTCTATGATTCATACAACTAGCTTCATTAATTTCCAAAAACAGTGATGTGACTGCAATAAACGCCTACAGCTGTGGACTTCTCCAGCCCTATAGGGTGGAGTTATTAATGGATGCAACTGTTTTGCCAATCCGTTAATCGCAACCATGCTAAACCACATCATATATCACACAGCCTCACTCAGACAGCTAGCCAGCCAGCCAATCACTCAGCCAGCCAGCCAGCCAGCCACCGGGGCGGCGAGCCAGCCGGCGAGTCAGCTAGTTAATCAGGCTGTAAGGCAGCTACTCACTCGGCCATTCAGCCAGCTAGGTAGTCAGTCAGCGAGTCAGTCACACAGTCAGCCAGCTAACCATCCATTGGGCCGGCTAGAGCTATAGCCACCCAGTCAAGTCAGTCTGTCAGCCAGTCAGCCTGCCAGCCAGAGCAGGCTGTCCTGGCCCAGGTCTTGGAGAAAACAAGCCGTATGCAATCTGCACACCATAAACACAATGTGACACTTAGCACCGGGTTGAGCAAGATTTATCACGCACATTCTTGGCTCATCATTTAATATACTGCAATATAGTGTGCCCAAATTTTTACTGCAAGCTCCCAGGCTATGATTTTGTGAAATCCCCTCCCTCTACCCCCTCATCCAGCCATTAACATCTCCTTCTTTCACTTACCAGAACAGTTTCTAAATATCTCACAAGTAGTAAATCTGTTTTTGGGATTAATAGTCAGCAGCGTGGCATTTGAACCCCCTTGTCATGGCCAAACTAAATCTCCCTACAGCGCAACCAAGTTACGATTTAAAGCTCTTAATATATGAAATAAATTGGTATTAGCGGCCGCTAAGTGTGGCTATCCGAACAGGTTGGTGGTTGGATTCGTAGTGCATCAGATTCGGCAGGGGCAGGGTCATGTTTCCTTGTTGTTAAGCAGCCACTGATTATTTTTAGGAGCAGGTATTAAAACGTTAATGTCTCACTCTTCAAGTTCCACCGTGCCGAATGAAATTGCATATTCTTACTGGTTGGACATCTGTAGTGCAAAACGACATGTGCCAGGGTCTCTGTTTTTAGCCTTTCACATTACCAGACTTTTATGACCAAGGAAATAAATGAAGTCATTTATGAACAGTAAATCACCAAATGCCAAATGTCAGGAGGCAGAAAATGATCCCAAGATGTCCTGGTTGCACACAGTCCTCGTTCACAAAGTGCCCAGTGATATAATGGCAAATGCATTTTAATTATGTTATTTAACAATCAGCTTTGCTTAAACAAAGACCTACAGCTCAAACTATTATGTGTTTTGTGTATAAAGATCTTTATCCAAACCCTAACCTTTAGCCTCACGCCAGTTTCACAAAAGTTGCAAAACCTAAGTTAAAATTTTGCCGTGGAGGCAGCAGTTGTGTGACAGGTTGGTGTCACATCCAAACACAGTTAAGAAACAGATTGTGAACACATGTTCAGACCCTGTGTGCTCAAGAATTTGTCCCACATTGGAATTCAAATGTTACATATTTACTCATTTTGGAGCATTTCCAAAGTAAGGATAAAATCCATTCCAAGTAGTTCAGCCCTTTTATTGTACCATTTTTTTTATTTGCCTGTCTGTCCTTTCTTAAATCTTTGATAGCTGCATGCTTTAGCCGATTCAGCTAGCATAAATGTCAAGGTTCTGTAGAGACCTTGCATTAAAAAAAAGTCAACTGATCTATAAAAACTATGAAAAGCAGAGGAGAAAACTTGTTTTATTTCCTGAATTGCATTGGCAAGTTCTCTTGTTCATCCTGACTATATTTATTGATACAAAACGGATAATCTCAGTTCACAAAACATAAAGAACAACTATCATGAGTCCTAAAGAACAACTAAAATGAGTCCATTTTATCCCAGTTTGCTCAGTCCAGTTCTGCTCAGCCTATAGTTAAATTCAGTCACTCAGCCCATTTACTCCACTTCTGTTGAATCCAGTTGATCACTGCCAACTCTCACTGATCCACTAAATTCAGCCCCGCCAGTGGTTTCCAAACACGGCCATGACTTCCTGATACAAAACTCAGTCCAACTCATTCTGTCAGTATGGGACAGTGACAAAATGGATGTTTGCTGACCTCAGTGGTTCCAACAAGATCTCTGTTGACAGGGCGTAAATATGCCAGTTGGATTTGGTGCAGTGTAGGTCACTGCAGCCAGTTCTTCAGCCTCTTGCAGTGACTATACATCTTAAACATGCTACATTAACCTTCTCCCTCACGGAAAAAAAAGGAAAATTATCACTCTTAGTTAGGGATGTATCCGAAAACAAGTAATGCATTCAGGAAAGCACAAATAATGCGATGGAAACAGATATTTCTTCTACCTGAAGTTGTTTGTTATTATTGGGATTCGTGGGAAGGGAAAAAAAAGTCAGCTCCATGTCGAGTTCTCATAGCCTCTATCTAACATTACATGGGCAGAGAAAGAGTGAGAGAGAGAGAGGGAGAAAAAGGCCGGGGGTGGTGGGGGGGCACCAGTTACGCACGACTACTAGCTGTATCTGGAACTCCAGCACATAGCAGCAGCAGTATATGATTATTAGCCTTCTGCAGGTGCTATGTGTACAAAGTTAGCTAGCTAAAAAGATCAGATTCATTTAGATAACCACTCAAAGTGCTGATTATAATCTCAAACACTCAACCAAAATAAATAAGCATTATAAAAATAAATCGTAAATTAATGTTTTTGAAGATATATTGCTAACTTTAACTTATTGGCATAAGCCTACTCTTGGCTACAGGTTTTGGAAGGTCTCCAGCATTGAGACTAATGTGGTGTGAAAATTACTCATAGCTAGTTGGATGCTTTGAAGGCACAACAATTGCCAATGAATATGAGAAAATTAGAAAATACATTTGCCCGATTTAACACGATAAACCACATCCACTTCTGATCTTCTATCTGAATACAGATACAGATAAAGACGTTTCTGCACACCCCTACAGTTGGTTTTGTCCTTCTTAGCACATGGGCTGCTATATGCTATGCTGATAAAAAAAAAAATTGAGAGATACTGAACTTGTTTGCAGCAGTGGCTCATCAAAATCTCCTCAAAAAAAACCCTCTATTCAACTGTCAGTCGCTCTGTGTCCAAAATATACCTTAACTCCTGTGCTGACCCTAGATTTGTTTCCCACAATGTCATTTGAGAGCAGCATGGAAACAGTATCACTCCGCTGTTGATATGACAAATATAGAGTGGAGCCTTGAGAACATGGCATAAAGGTCAGCCAGAGTACAACCGATAAGACTGTATACATCCAAGACCATCAAAGTGGCTGAAAGATGCCCTCTGTGTGGTAACATATTGCTGATTTGCCATATCAAAGCTATTGCCTACACAGTTATGCTAATGATAAATCTATTATAGTAAAATCTAAACTCCTAGCAGAATGCTGACCTCTGTGAAAACAAACATTTGAAATGCAATACTTTATTAGACAGTCACTTGTTTACTTATCAGTTTGCAAGGGTCGCAAGGTCGGTTCTTGTTTGAATGACCTTTGCAGATGACATTCTCATGGCAAAGACGTGTCAGTCTAACATCCATATCGCTGGGAATAAGTTCAAATGTCGTTTATAATGCTCCATCAATACTGCTATAATATCTGTGTAATATCCAAACAGCCATGTTAATTTATTCATTTAATTCACCATCACATATTATACGCTTTGATCTGATTTGTTTGATTTGCATGGTAACAACAGATACTGGTCAGTGTTAGTCTTAGAAAGGTAAAAAAAAAATAAGTTCTCTCTTTTTTTAATTATATAACGATCTGCAGAAATTACTCATTTGATAGGATCCATATTCTACCAGCTACAACAATCAATAGAAGAAAAAAAGGAATATTTATTGTAAAGTAAGTATATGCATATTTTTTTCTGCAAGTATTCTGTATGTCATGAAATAAGGGGGAAAAAAGGATGCAGGAAAGCAAACGGGACTCTCCCCAGGCAAACATCTGGCAAAAGAATGCCAAGATGGAAATTAGACCAGAATCTTAATAATATTTGTGGCCAGGAGCCCACTGAAAATGTCTGATACAAAGGGAGTAAATGAATGCATTTCTCAGGTAGAAAAAAAAAAGGCTCAGGTATTATTTCATTCAAATGAGCCAATGTACAGTTGCAGGTTCTCTTCTCATTTGTTCTTTATACAGTATGTTTGTACACACGCTGAGCTGGTCATCTGGCCCAGAGGATTAGAATGCTAACCAGTTTACATTCTGCCCACAGCTTTTGAAATGATTCAATTTTCCTAATCTTGTTTAGCTTTAGAGTATGTGGCTTTGAGGCAATATGGCATCCTTTTTCAATCGTGCATCCTTTGAGGACATTTGCATATCTAAATTTTGTACTGAAATTCAGGACAGGCTCTGCTTTTCGGCCCTCTGAAAAACCCAAACTAAGAAGCTTTGCTGGGTCAACCTGGAGGCTTAATATATGTTTGATGTGTAGAGATAGCCACCTGCTTTTTTCCTCTTACTCCAGTTTCTGAGAAATGCTAAACTCCCTCTTGATGTTAATGGGATAGACTGCTATTCTTTATAATTCACATCCTCAGATGTAGAAAGGACATGGAGTTTATTCCTCCCAAATGGATAACATGGACAGTGCTTCTTTTCTGCGCAATTAAAATATATATTAAAACTCCTAGCTATAAGACATATTTGTTTGGTGTCTCTTTGCATTTTTGTCCCATAGTAAATCTTTCTGGATGAGTGCTTTGAAACTAAAGCTCAGAATTAAAAGTCAAAAATGTGTGTGGATTTGCCAGACATGAGCTATTTCCCTTGTCAGATATAGAAAACTTTATTTTTTAACTGTGTACTTGCACTCTAATAATAATAATTACCCCATTTTGTTTTAAACATCCCAGCATCAATCTAATTCCACAGACAGATTAAAACTGTCCTCAATCCAAAGATCCTCGACTATATTGCAAAATGCGCACTGGATACCCAAGCTGGTATGTACTTCCACACCCAGGCTTGCTGCAATTACCTGCAAGAGTTAATGTGC
>OMLF01026846.1:0-12679 GCA_900302615.1 Holocentrus rufus | reverse complement strand
TACAGCTAGCATTACAAACTGGTCTCATGTAGGTTTGCAGAGAATGTTCCCGAAGTTGAATGTCAGTGAACACGGTAAAGGAAAATCCAGCTGTCTGATACCAATGTAGATTGCTCGGGCACCATCTGAGAAAGTTAAATTTAACTTCATCGCAATTCCCATTCAAGTGAAAACATTTTTTTTTTTTTTTAAGACTTATTCCCAATAAGTAAATAAAACATATTCCGTTGTGGAACGGAAATATTTCTGCAAGTGCACTTGTACTGTAGCAGTATTCTAAAACGATGCCTGAAAAATCTTCTTGACATTTGCTAGATCACACTTAGGTTTTACGAATCCAGCATGTTTTGTTAATTTAAAAGGCTCCTCCATCAGCAAGACTCCAGGGACCCACGACATAAAAGTGATTAGCTGCTGCTGTCCCAGATGTGCAGACAGGGCTGTAAGATGAGAGGGGAAGCTTAGCGAGGTGCAAAGCATCCAGTCCAATATAAAATGTCAATCTGCATGTGATCACCTGATGTAAGCATGAGAAAGATGGCGGAGTGAAGAAGAGGAGATAGGCCGAATGATGCAAAAAAGATTAATGGGTAAAAATGATAATTGTGTTCAGAGTGTGCAGCACAGCAACAAGGCAAGCTCTTCCATCACCCCTTCTTTACCCCTGCCCCCCTATTCCACTCTGCCTCACACACACACACACACACATATCATCTCCACAGCTTCATGCTCTACTGTAACGCAGTGGCCCAGATGGATACATAAAGGCCTGAGGCTATAGGAGCGATTGAGCCTTGAACAACACAGGAAGGAGTGGTTAATATGATGTATAGTGGGGGGAAGACGGTCAGGTCCAGCCGCTTACCCTCGCAGATGGAGGCTAACAAATGAGCTGCGCACACACTTGTTCAGCCAGCTGCTCATTGCATCATTTCACTGGTTAGATAGACCAACGGAGTCAATTTGTTATTGGATGACTGCCCAGTGGAGCATTTGGATCATTTGTGGGAGCGGTGACCTGCACACTAGGACTTTGTGCCTAGAAGATAATCAGTGATTGTACATTGTTATTTTTTCATAAATGTTAGGGCGTACACATGATGGGATTGATGTTGTGGAAGAAGAAAGCATTCTTCACCTCCCTCCCTCTTCCTTTGTTATCATTTGAATTTCCCACTTTGTTTTCCTATAAATTTACAACTACCCATTCCAGGGGTCTCCTTTTCTGGTACCAGGGGGCCACAGACATCAGCAGTCTTATTGTTTGTAACTTTTATTTACTTACAAATTGACTATCAAAAATAAATTTGATAAAAGACTATGGGCTTCATCATCTGGTTCCACAACACTGTTCAGTTTGCCATCTCACAACTGATAGCAACTAGGGCTTGTCGACATCTCAGTATATATTGATATTTTAATATATATCTTTTTTTGGGTCTTATAATATTGTGATGCCTTTTCAGATCAGCCCGTCTCTTGACTTATAACTGATAACAACGTTGTCATCCTAATAATAATGTATATGTGACCGCACATCTCCACTTCTTTTAATTACCGTCCACTCTAGCCTCATTATTCTTTAAAATTGTTATGATTATGAATATATATGAAAGGTTCTCAACTGCTGTGCTTCAGTGTGAGCTCAAGTAAGCCTTAAGATTATTGGTACAAAGTGCCAAAACTTGGTATCAGACAAAAACATTACAACATATCATAAAAATAGTCAAATGAAATCAGTCCAGAACAATTTTTTTCTGCCCTTCTCTAGATTAACATGGGTTAGCCGTCAGCTCTTTGTATTTTACCCTCCTTATAGAATCACACCTGGCATTATCTGACATTTTCCAAGCCTTAGGTAGGTATACACTGAGCTTGTGTCTGTGTCACCTCTTTATAAAAGGTGAGAACCACTGCATTATACCATACGCAGCCTAGCTACGATGTGTAGCCTGTCTTAACTCTATCTTGACTCTTTCTCTCGCTGCAGTCCAACCCAACCCAACAGTGCTGATGGGGAACCCCATTCGGGCTTTCACACCACCACTGGGTGGCACACCGGCTGGAATGGGCAAGTCACCCAGCCCTGTTCAGAGGATAGATCCACACACAGGCGCCAGCATCCTCTATGTCCCAGCTGTCTATGGGGGGAACATGGTCATGTCCATGCCCCTGCCTGTAAGTCTGCTGCTCTTGTCAACATACTGACACATCAATATGTCTTCCTCTGCATGCTGGGCCAGTGCACAGCTAACACACAGAACTAAATTTCAGCTGCTGCAGAGGGTCTTCTCATACTGTTCATTCTTTCCAGATGTTCTTGTAAGCATAACATTAGCACTATTAGAGTATGCTGAAGGGACTTTTCACTGTTACATAATTCATGTCTGCTCTGTTTTTTGCCCCCACTGTCGACTGTAAGGCGGCACTGCCTCACAGGCTGTGGTTTGGATGAGGGATAAGAAGCTGTCTTAGAGGAAGCTTTCAAGGCAAAAAAAATGCAAACAAGCATAGATGTCTGCATATCATGATCAAAAATCACTTTTACTTCATATATGTACCAATGTTCCTTTTAAAAGTCCTAACATTTAGACAGCCAGTCAGGTAAATTAATTGCCTGCCCAGTAAATTATTCCTTTAGACTCATTTCGGGTGCTGTGATGCATGAGGCTGATGATCCGTGACAGTGTAGTTTTCAAACAATCAAGATTTAATGC
Organism: Holocentrus rufus; assembly: GCA_900302615.1. Taxonomy (NCBI): domain Eukaryota; kingdom Metazoa; phylum Chordata; class Actinopteri; order Holocentriformes; family Holocentridae; genus Holocentrus; species Holocentrus rufus. The sequence goes on along the minus strand of OMLF01026846.1, from coordinate 9,962 downwards.
CGCTCAGTGTTGAAACTATGGTTTCACCGGTAAACTGCAGAGACTATAATTCATTTTACCTATGACACAGCACATCTGCTCTCCTTGGAGTCACAGTGTGTCTGTGCCAACACAAACTGTACGGAGAGACAGTTTGAAATGTGACCTCGTTAATCAGATGGGTGTGTCATAGCTAATGCTGTTGTGCAGTGAGCTTCATTTTAAATGGAGAGACTTTGGTGTTCAAAAAATATCTGGGTGAGCAAAAGCCTATATTTGCCATCCAATGTGTAAGACAGGTAGCAACACACAAAATAACATCTCACAGCTCTCCTACTGCTCAGTATTTTGGCAGCTCTGTGGAAAACTTCTTCTCACCATCAGTATAGCCTCGGTAACTTTTCAGTAACATTTTCCTCAATCATGTCACATAAATGCAGTGAGGCTTACAAACAAGTGAGTTGGCCCTCATTTCTTAATCAAAACCCACTAACCTCTGTTTAATGCACTACCTTGTTGTGTGCTGCTGTAATCAGATATTAAAAATAACTAACTAAACAAAGCAAGTATAGCTGGCCTAGCAATTTAAACTGAGGTTATTAATTATTGTAACTAGCTTATTTGAAATTGAGAGACTGAAACCTTTTATTGACATCTAATTTTATTATAATTTTATAATAAAATTAGTTATTTTATTATATTGTCAACAGTCTATAATCTCTGTGCTTACCTTATCTGTAGTTTTGAATTAATTTTTTTTTTCTCCTCCTAGTTGCCTTGGCCAGGTTACCAGAATCGCTTTGCCATGGACCCTCGCATTATGAGCCACCAAGCAGCCATGGCCTACAACTTTAATCTGTTGCAGGCCCAGAACCGAGGCTCCCCCATCCCTTACAGCGGGGTGGCCCACCCCTCTCCTCTAGGAATGGGCCAGCCCAGCCCCGACAAGGAGATACAGGCAGACCCCATCAGAAATGGTGTGCCACATGATTTAACTGATAAGTGAAGCAACTAGCCAAAACGGTTATCAGTTATTACACTTTAATGACAGCAGGCATAAAGAAATCTGTCAGTGGTGTAGGTGTAGGATAAGATACCATATAGTTTAACTATGTTGTATGAGCAGGTGTTGGGTAAATTTGTGTTTTTTGTTTTGATCTTCTCTTAGGTAAATTAGAAGGATGTTCAAAGTCAGAGCAGAGTCGTCTTCAGACACCAGAGAGGAAAACCTCGGACATGAAGGACAAACAGGCAAGTTGTTGACAGTCTTTTCATTACTGTGAATTTGCCAACAATAATGGCTTTGCTTATGGTTTCTTGCTTGGTCTTTTTCTTTGGTCCAGGGAGATCTAGACACAGGCCAAAGTCGAGGTCTAGACTCTCAGACAGATGGGCTTGGGGGATTCCCCAACACACTGCTCCATCGGAAAGACCCCTCAGCAGGCCAAAGACCCCTCAACTACCACCTGGCACCCCCCAACCCAGCTTTCCCCCCACACCCTGCTGGCGGGAGAGCCTTCCCCCCTCAGTATCCAGTCTCCAGGGTTCCTTATCGGGTCAGTCAGCCCCAACACACAGGAATGGCCCAACAGAGTCAACAGCAACAACAGCAGCTTAGCCCTGCCTACACTGGAGGTAGCCACAACCCTTCCTTCTTCAGTGCACCCATAGCCTCCCACAGGGGTGTCCAGTCCCCGCCTATGGATGGGCCGGAGTCTGGCGGGGCAGAGGAGATAAGTCCTTCCATGAGGACTCCAATGGGCCACCAGGGGGGCCACCCTCCAGGACTGTCACAGCCCAGTAGAGTCAACAGCTTTGGTGAGGAGGGACAAGATGGAAGCCTGGGAGATGGCCTGGGTGAGTGGATGATCTGTTTGTTTTCTGAATCGGGCAGAGGCACACTGTCCAAAGATGTGCTAGAATTTACTAGAACTAAAAGGCAAAAGAAACCTGAGGGCTATGGTGGGAAATTTTGCAAGTTGGCAGCCCCAAATCAGCAAGAGGTGCAGTAACTGACTGATCTGTGACACTTTATAAAGGTATACTAGAGGAACGAATGAGACAAAAGATCAAATCCAAGTCCAACTTTCTGTGGACAGAGTGCTCAATGACTGCTGTTTAGGAGGTTATTTGCATTTCATTATTCAGGTTCAATTCAATACCGACACCAGAATTAAATTTGGACAAATAGGGTGAATCTACATCAACTCTATTAAGAGATGCTCCTGTGTGTTACAGCCTAACTTTTTGATGCGGTGATCTTTCCTAGTTCAGATGGTTCTGAATCATTTAGGTTGAGTGATCATGATGGGATTCGAGTGATCATGTTTAATTCAAAAATAAATTACCATAGAAATTGGAATTTTTGGAAAATCGAACTCTTCGAAATCGAACCCTTTTTGTTTTGGAGGATGAGTTGATATCTTCACCCAAAGATAGTGTGGTTTGTTACAGTTCAAGTATTATTTTTCAAGTGAGAATTTGAGAATTTCATTATGAGGATTCAACAATAAATGTTTTGAATGGAAGTTAGAAGTTAAAGCAAATGGCCAACATAAAAGGCAATTCTGAGTCATAGCAGTCAAAACTTCTATTCACTTTGTACTTTTTTATTGTTAGTCCTTTTAAATGGTCCCATATTTTTCATTTTGTTTGCAGATATACAGTGGTTCAGTATCAGAACAGTGTTTTTTATGATATTTTTCAAATAAACACAGTGAAGTAACGTTGCATTGAGTGAATAGGAAGACTCATTCCTCCTGACAAAACAGTGAAAATACTGGATCCAGATAAGCCTAATTCAAATGAGGTAAACCTCCTGAGTGGAGGCTTTCCAATTGAAATGCTGCAAACTGGCCTGTTGGAAAGGATTTCAGTAATTGTTTAGGGAAAGGAGCCAATCAGACCAAGCCCAGCTGTGGTGTTTTTATCAGAGTGAGTCAGAAACAGCCTGTCAAAGAAGTTGGATTTTTGAAAATTCAATGACTTAAAAGTGAACCACTCAAAATTTAATTTGTCTCATTAAATGTCCTCGTTAAATGTCTTGTCCATATATGAATATAAATTGAGGAAATTGGAATCCAGTGACATGGGACCTTTTAATAATAAACTAGTTGAGGTAATTATACTTTGGGGTGTATGATAGCCGGAGGAACCGAGAAATGTGAGATGATACCCAAGGGAACAAATTTATATTACTTTAAAATATAATTACCTTTATTTTTTTACAGGTTAATGCATTGACTTGGTAGTGCTCTTGCATTCTAATTCATTTGAAGCCATCAAATGCCATAATTTAAGTTTGCTGTAGACTTTGGCTGCTCATGACAGTTATTCAGGTTTTCACACACTTATCCACTCATGCATGTCCTCAGGGAGTGATACATTCACAGGGACTGACAGTTTGCCTTACAGTTAACTAAACATTTCAATGTAAGCAACAAATACAATATAACTAATCATGTCCTGCCAGTGCATTTTGTTGTATTTGATTTAGAGAAACACTGTCTTTCTGGTTTCTTTTTCTTAAAGTTGAGTAGGATTTTCATATTTCTAACAATTGGGACAAATTTTGTCATTGATACAAGAATATGAGATGTAGGGGAAGTCAACTGATAAATACATAAATCATATCAAATCAGCTTGCTAAGAGATATCTTTCTTAACTCTTAACTTCCTAACTAAATATGTACATTAGCCCTTCAAGTCACCAAAAGAGGTCCAGTCTTTTAAAACTAATCCTATGGTTGCCCCTCCAGACCTTCAGGGTCCCTTGGCTCTGGAGGCCCTCAGCCAGCAGCAGCAGCAGGCAGCCAGGTTGGGCCAGTGGGGCGAAGCAGCAGGTCCTTTCCTCCAGGGAGGCGTCGCTTTCCCGCTGCCCCAGCAGCTGGCCCACCTTGCCCAACCCGGTCTGGCTCGCTTCCCCCATCAGTTGCTCCGGGCAGCCAGTTGGGGCCTGAATGCCAGTATGGAGGACGAAGCTGTTCCCTCTGCCTCCACAGGACCACCTTTCACCAGGTAAGGCTAAACCTCAGCCTGCTTCAATATATATTTTAAGAGATGTAACCATTGTAGAGCTCCTCTTTTTTACTGCATGTGTAATGAAATGCTTTTTGAAAAAACAATGCAATTCCTCTCACCTGTTGGAAGGTATACAGAACAGTCAGTTTTACTATTGAACACTAAAGAAAAAATTGTATTAAGTACCAGTGATGAATAGATGCAGGGCAACTGCATCCATCATGTGCTCTCTCTCTTGGTTCCCCCTTAGGCGTTGCTTGCCCTTTTTCTCTCCCACCACAAATTGTTTTTCTTCCCTTGTCAGTTCTCAAAAACACCATCCCGAATTCAAATATGTAAAAGAGTCCTTGTTTTTAACCCCCAAGGTACCCAGGTCTCTTGAGAGAGATGCCACCACAGGAACAACCCGAGCATCGCGAAGCAGCTGAGATGCAGCCCCCGCCTCAGTCCCGTCTCCTCCAGTACCGCCAGGTCCAGGTCCAGTCCCAGTCTCGTTCCCCTGGTGATCCTTCATCCCCTTCAGCGGCTACATCCAATCACACCGGCCCTTTTCCCTCGGGCCCTTACTCCCACGACGGCGGCCGCAATCTCCTCAACGACAGCCTCCTCAGCAACCCAGCTCTGCAGCAGCAGCACCCTGGGAACCCCCTCTATAACCCTGGTAACTACCCACACCAGCCTCCAGCCCACTCTGCCAGCCCCCCTCCCTCTGAGGTCAAGTACCTGCTTCAAGAGGCCCAGTGGTCCCACAGCGGAGCAGCGTCAGTCGGCCCTCCGCAGCAGAACCACCTGCTGGGGAACCAGGGCCACGGCTTTCCTTATGGACTGCCCGTCATGGCTCATCCCAGCAGGCCGGAGCAAGTTCACCTGATGCAGCTTCACCATCAGCACCAGCAACAACAACAACAACAACAACAACAGCAACAACAACAGCAACAACAACATCAGAGTCAAGGTCCAGGTCAGGATTCCTACCACCCACTGTCCCCTCGAACATCAGCAGCCACAGCCCTTCACAGTGTAGATGAGGTAAGGCTTGTTTCATTTTGTGGGTTTGGGTGATTAAGAGTGACGTAATACATCAGTACAGACAAAAAAATAAAGAGGCAAACTATTGACAGAAAAATAAAGTATTTTTGACCTTTTTCTGCATTCAAACAAGGGTGTTATCTAAAGGTGAGATGGGGGATGTGTCCCACCTCCCAGCAGCACCTGAGAGGTGGGATATGTGGAGACAGCATCACCTAAAAGTTACGGTTTTCAAAATCCCTGCTAGGATTTATGATGCAATTTTAATATAGCAACTGCAGAAATTGGTTTTGGAAAACAAAAGCACCCAAGAAGAATTATTTCATTCCAGTACTGGAAATTGGACTTCCTGCACTGCACATCCCAGTTATTAGGAATATGAATTAAGTAACTTGAATATACTCACATTAGCCTTAATACCGCAGTTAGTAGAGCACATACCTTAGCCAGCACTGGGGAATTATTAAACAAGTTCCACATTTTGGATATTTACCAAATGTTAATCATCCCCACCTCCACACCCCCTAGTGGCCAATCTGTGTGAAAAGTGAATCAGTTGTTCCTTGACCCATGACCCATCTTTCCACAAAGTTTCATGCAACTCCATTCAGAACTTTTAGAGATACTGCATCCTGCTAATAAACAAGCATAATATAATGATATAATATCCACAGTACTGTCTGCATGACTCTGCACAATCTGGACCCTGCAGAGTAACAATTAAAATGTGTCAACTCCACATAGCATTCATCAGCCACCAGTGTTTGAGCCCAGTTCAGGGTAAACTGCTGTCCTGACCCCAACAACTGTCCTAATTGTTGAAACATTTTGATTTTGATATTATTATTGTGCCAGTTCATTCTTGTTGCCCACCTTTTGAGATGGAATTAGGTCAGTCTTATTCCGCCCTAGTTTGAAATTCTGTAGTTTCACTGTTTTTATCTTTGTCATGAAGTGCAAGCTCTCTGCTTCCCTGCTGCCTGGTGTCTGTTAAACACAGATACAAGTTTGTGTTTAGAACATTTTGTGCAGTGTGAAATGTGAACTGTTAGATGTCTTAAGAAACACCTTTTATTTCACCTGCAATGTGTCTGTTTTCACATCCATATGGAGAGGCCTAATTAAAAATGCATGAAGGAAAACACTAATTTTTCTGGTTTTGAAATATTGAAATTTGAGGTGTGACTTGCTCACTTTCTACTTGTCTGATCTGACATTTGCTGTAAAGGAGAGAAAGTAGGCATCGCTTGCAGTTTGACTGTTTAAATTCTCTCTATAATGGTCAGTTATAGACATTGTAATATGATGTAATGTGTAATGTGTTATCTTATTATTTTATCTTAAAGTTTTCTCAGATAGCACAACGGAGAGATTCCAGTGTTTTTCATAGAATTAAAATTATGCCATACATGCTGATATTGAAGTATGGATAATTAGCATATTAAATCATCAGTTTTTTATGTGATGCAGAATAAACATGACCATTAGCACAAATGCAGTGTTAGAATGAGAAGATTATGTGTATGAGGTGGATACAGATTTAATAGTTTTGCTGAAAAACTTTCTAGCTGTGCTCACTGGCGTTTGTGGAAAAATTGCTCCTAAAATTGTATCAGACACCATCCATTTGCTCGTTTGTTTGTTTGTCTGTGCTGAACATGAGAAACCACTAATCACTTTTGGATAAAACTTGGAGGAATATTATCTAACTGCAACATTTTCAAAATTACTCTGATATGGCTAAGAGGGTACCATAATTACAGGTTGAATTATGTCATATGGTGACATATTTGTTGCTTGTTTACTGCTGGGTTGTGCAAATAAAATTGGCAGTAATATAGAAGTATGTTATGTTTTAGTTCTTGTGAATAACCAAAGAAAGGTGTATGATTTGTACTTGCCCATGCATTATTGCATTTTCCCGTTGTTTTATGTATTTATGTAACTGAACATCAGGAAGATGTAAAGATGATGCTGTCACCATTCTCATTGTGTGGGTTATTAGCTCCTTATTGGCTGCAAATCACGTGTCTTTTCTCACTCGGTCTCTCACCTGTGCATCCTCTCTCACAGTATGAACCCAGGGGTCCAGGACGGCCCCTATATCAGCGTCGCATTTCCTCCAGCTACCCAGACGAATCATCCCCTGCCAACGCTCACACTGCCCTGTCCCAGCAGCCCCAGTCCTGTACGTCAGACCCCCAGGACCACGCCCACCCCCATCCACACACACAGCAGCATCAGCACCCACATGCAGCCTACGGTTACCCCCCACCTGAGCTGTGGCCTAGTAACGGCGGAGGTCCCAGTCCGTTCCAGAACATTCCATGTAACGGAGCCGGCACACTCGTTCAGCACCGGGAGCTCCTTGGTGGGTATCATTTGAATACTTTGTCACCAGGCATTTCCCTTTTTTCCTTTGTTGTTCCCACAAGTTCCCGCTGTGTTGTCTAAGAGCGTTTTCAGAGGCTAGAGAAATGCAAAGATTTCACTCTCTTTTTATCCTCTAATAGAGGACAAGCACAAAGTCTTGAAAGTTTGGAAAATGTTTCATTTTAACTGTTACGTTTTCAAGTTTAGGAATATGCTCGAATTCAAATATACTTGAAAAATGCTTGATTTTCAGCATAATCTGGTGTTTCATCTACACAAAAAAAAAATCTTTTGATATTCGAAATAATTCTGTTCTCTAGAAATTAAATTAAATAATCCTGATCAAAACTACAATCAAAGTTAATACGAACAGCTGGTAAAAAATAAACAACATGACAATATACATGGATTGCTGTGGGAACAAGTGAATTCTGTAACCTATTTATTTTTTAATGTAGCAATTTAGTTTAGATGATAAAAACTTCAAGAGTCTTGAAATTTTGGTTTAAGCACCTTGAAAGTTCTTGAAAAGGGCTTGAATATTACTCTTCGGAGGCTGTATGAACCCTGTTAATACAATTTCCATTCAGTCCCTGTCGTTTTTCCAGACAGATGTCCAAGAAGAAAACAAAATACTTGTCTGTGAGAATAGCCTTGCAGTGACTCAGCAGATAGCAATAGATGCACACACAAATGGTGCCACGCTGTAAGTTCTGTTATGAGGTGTGTAGCTGTCCACTTTTGTTTTGGACAGCTGTCAAGGGCTAGATTAAGCAAATTCAGTTTGCTTTGCCAGTATGAAGTGGAGAGAATACAGAATGAACCGTTGTGATTCTCATTGGATTGGGGGTGAGAATGACATTTTACTTTGTCCGTGAAATTGTTTTGTTGCAAGAGGTTTAATGGCAGGAGCTGATAGTTCTGCTTTATTCTTTTCAACCTGATAAAGTAAATCCAGCATCTGAGTCTGAATTTTGGTTCTCCCATCTTTTTTTGCCCCCTCTCCTAACTACACCATTTCTCATGCTGTTTTATCCTCTTGTTTTCGTGTCATCACCTGCTTCCTGACGCCCTCTTGGTCCAGCAGCTTCCTCCAAGGCCCTTCGTCAAGCAGAGGAGCAGGCGAAGGCGGAGGCGGCGGCAGCCCAGCAGCCACACCCACACTCCCTCAACTCCCTCCAGCACCTCGGACAGTTCCCCCCTCTCATGCCCAACAACAAGCAGCAGCCGCAAGCCTCCACGGAGCCCAGCCAGGGTCCTCAGAATCTGAGCAAACCGCCCACCATGTCCTACGCAAGCGCCCTGCGCGCACCACCCAAACCCCGCGCTGTTCGCCCTGAACAGGTGAAGAAGAACAGCGACCCGCTCTCCCTCTTACAAGAGTTGAGTATAGGAAGTTCAAATGGTAGCAATGGGTACTATTCCTACTTCAAATGAGTGTCATCTCCCCAGTATGATCTCTAAATAAATGATAAAATAAAAAAATAAATTAAAAAAATTGCAAAACTATTACCAAAAACCACAAAAACATGGTGCAAAGTGCTTTTACAAATTGTTTCTATTGATAGTTTTGTTTTCTGCATTTTTGTTTTGTTTTAACTTTTTATTTGTAACAGTCAAATCTTTCTTCTGTTTCACATATCTGTGAAAAAATAAGACATAAGTATATATAATGAATGCATTACTGGTATATATACATACTCATTATGTATATATGAATATATACTTATATTATGTACACTTGTATATGTACGTAATGCTAAAAAATGCACAAAAAAAAATATAAAAATAAAAAAAAAAATAAAAAAGGCAGGACTTGGTTGACCACTTAGCTACCTGCATATTTTTCCTTTTTGAAGTTGGTTACTAAATACCTGTTTTTTTTTTTTTTCTTTTCTCCTCTCCATTTTGTCTTCCTCAGTTTCGAGTGGACTTTTTGTCTTGATTTTCATACTACTGTAGTTGTGATAATGGACAAAAGCTAAGTGGTCAACCGACACAAACTATATGGAACATTGTATAGAAGTAGATAATTTTTCCTCTAATCTGTACATATAAAGAAAATAAATGACTGAATTGTATGCCACACACATGTACCTGAATTCCTGTATCATGCTAGCATTTACATTAGAATTGCTTTTCCTTTTTGTTTGCTTCTGATCCTTAATCCTTAGACATCCTTACTTGGAAATCACCTTCAGTGATTCAGTCGTACATGTGATTCTTACTTTATAGTTGACACACAATCATAAGTGCATCAGAGCATAATTACTGAAAAATAACAATACAAATATTGATTGCGTATTAATTTTCCTTCCCACTGATCTGTCGTTGAAGAGAATGAATATAGTGTGAAAATTAACATTGAATCAGCACCTGTCGTCTTTCTTTGTATTTGTTTTTTTGTTTTTTTTTCTTTCTCTCCCAGACATGGTTCTTTTGAGATGGTAATGTTGTTATGTACCCCAAACTGCTTCCCTTGCTGCTGATACTCAATTAGTTTGTTGTTTAATTTTGTTCTTAGTTTTTTTTTTTTTTTTTTTTTTTTTTTAGGTTTTGCA
>OMLF01026845.1:0-11476 GCA_900302615.1 Holocentrus rufus | reverse complement strand
CCTGGGTGGGGGAGGATGGTGGGGGCGGAGGGCCAAAAAGCCTCCCATGCCAGCAGCTCCCACTGGGAGAGCAGGCTGCTGCAGGGCCATCTGTATAGGCATCCTGACTGGGCACTTTGGGAAGTAGGGCGTGGAGAAGGAGATAAAGGAGGAGGGGTGGAGTGGAGAGGGAAGAGGGAGGCTGGATGACAAAGAGGTGCTCACTTTCTTCTGTTTCGCTGTCATCATAAAGGTACTCAGTTATTTCAAAGGCGTAAGAAATTCAAGTAAACAACAGAGTTAAAGCTTTCAAAGAATATTGTGGGTAATGTGGGCCAGAGCAGCAAGCAGAAACAGTGTCAGCACCAAAAATAAATGGCAAAAAAAACCTTTCAGCACCATCTTAAAATAGATAAAGTGTTGAAATTGTAATGTGTTAATGGAGTGAACACGTAGATCTTAAATTAGAAAAGAAAGTGTTAGAGTATGCAAATTGCATGGTGATGAGGGAGCCGGGGAGACAGTGTAGGAGAGAGAGAGAGGAGTTCAGTGAATCTGGCAGGAGGCGAGTTTAACACTCAGACAGCCCAGACTGTCTGCACACTGCCCTGGGGAGGAATATCACCTTCTCACCCCTCCACAACCCTTCTCTCTTCTTATTCCTGCTCATCACATCCCTGAGCAAGGAAGCTGATGCAAATGACTTTTTAACACAACTTTTTTTTATTCCCGTCTTCTTCCAGCTGCAGTCTCTAAAATCAAGAACCGACTGCAGAAACAAAACATTGCTGCAATACCCATAACAGATATTTGCTGATGATGTGCTGCGCTAAGTATAGAATTGCATCACGTCTTAAGTTTCACTCTCCAACTGTGATGTTTCTCAATGTCAGTATGGCATATCCTTCCTGTTGCCATAATATTCAGTCAGTTGAACTTCAACTGTAGCCTAGCCATAAACGCGGTGACCCGGTTCACTCTTGGATTTAACATGCGTCTCGGGTGAGTCGATCACAAGCGGACAGCTCTAAGTAAGATCGGAGGTCGAGCGCAAATCCAATCACAAGTGGTCACCGGAGACGCATTGAGACGCGTGAAAAAGCCAGAAGATCTGTCTCCACCTGTGATCGGATCACCAGAGACACATGTTAACACCAAGGCCCTGATTTGCCAAAGCCCTTTAATGTGTGCAAAAACTTTTAGTGTGTGCAAAGCCAGTGGCATAACCCCCGATTAGTCAAGAAGATCGTCTTCCACCAGTGAAAAGTCTTAAAAGAACAGTTTATCCAAAATACAAAAAAAGAAGACAAATAAATCCCACTCTCCTCTAGAGCAGTCCCCTGTCTCCCACAACCCCAGTGGAGGAGTATTCCTTTGTGGAGCTCATACCATCAAAAATTTTAATTTGTGCAGCTTTATCCAAAAACAATGACACGGACACCCAACATAATTCACAGCCCTCGGCGGTGAAGAGTTTCACTGGGAACTTTTTCCTGGCAAAGAGCGCCGGCAAACTGTATCTCTCCGCCCAAAACTCATACTCCTTGGAGTACGAGTGGGTGGATAGATACAATTTGCCCATCCAGTCCCGTTGTTTTTGGGTGCCAGGAGACAGGGAAGATCACTGCAGACCGGAAACCTCGCCAGATCACACAGATGGATGGATAGATTGCATTGTGGGTAAACGGTCAAACTGCTTGTTAATTGCTGATTTTAAATACTGAAAATGTTTAACACCCAGTCCTGGTTTCAGTAAATCCGGGCTCACATCTGAACAGAGCCTATGAAACAAACCAATAGTGCCTCTGTAGACCAGCTCAGCTCGTAGAGGTTTTTCTTTCCTTGTGAAGGGTCCAGTCTAACAAATGGAATCTGGGATGTTAACACCTTGTCCTCATATCACCTTTCATTTGGGCGATGATGAATGGAGGCGGACAGCGGTGTCAATGAAGTGAACTGTGGCAGGCTTGATGGATCTTTTAAAATCTTGAAATGGCCTTTTTAAGTATCCATCATGGGACAAGGGACAAAGGCTATTTCTAGCCTTGAAAGTGGGCCAAGCAGCGGAACATTATTAACACCGATGACCCCGCAGTGGCCTTGGATGCAAACAAAGACGTTACTGTACTCCGTCCGCCCCAGGGATCCCCGACTCTTGACCTTCGACCCCCCGGCTTCTTAATGATAGCGGTGGCTTGATGTGTTCTGAATGACCCTCTTCAGTCCCAATGGAGCGCTGCCTGTCCTGACCCATTAACCCCCTTGACTCCCGAACGGCAGAGCAGATTGTCAGCAGCTGTGTCACCACCACCAGCTCCTCCTCACACACACACTCCCTCTGGCTCGCTGTCGTGCCGGACAGGTAAGTGTGAGTAATACTGTGCATGTGGAGAAACAGGTTTCACAGAGAGAGAGAGAGAGAGCTGAATGGAAAACAGACCGAGGGAAAATGAAGAATAACAGAGAGTCGCGAAGGCGCTTGACAGCTTCAAGCTGCTCAGTCATGTCGAGAATGCCTTCATTTCATCAAGGCAGTGACTATGCACCTCCAGTTTACACCACACACACACACACACACACACACATGCAGACAGTCCAGGGTGCTGATAAAGTCTATGTGACTCTCCAGACAGTGGCACTCTGTTAATCCTGATAGAACAAAGCAGGCAGATCCCCTGATGGCAACGATAACAGCCTGACAGAAACAAAAGACAAACCATGCACGCATACACACACACACACACACACACACACACACACGCTGCGTGGGCCCTGAACAATGACACTCCCCCAGCTGTCTAGACAGGGTGCAGGGTTGCCATTGGCTGGCTGTTGCAGATCTCAGGGGGGATTAGAGCACACACCACTACACTCACCTGTTCTTAGCTGCTTGTCTCTCTATGTGTGTTCTCAGGTGGTGTTGATGTCTTGTGACAGGCTCAGTGGGAGCCGGCTGCATAATACGACATGAAAATAAGTTACACATAGAGGGTAGTTGTGTCTGGCCAGAAAAGATAGTTGCAGTAACATGACTGTATGATTGAATGACATCTGTTATTAAAGCAGTGATCCGTGACGTTTGATCTGTGACACAGTGGTGATTCAGCCGATACCTACGTCATGTTCAGAATTGGGTTCGGTCTTTTTACCAGGAAGATGCTTTCGTGCATAGGAAGTCGTGCGTTTTACACTTCTGGCAACTGCAACAAGGGATTGTTTGAATTGAAAAGAAGAAGTAGGATAGTTCGCTTAACCGGTAATAAAAATCATAGTCATGCAAACAAAGACCGGAATCGTCACAGCGCTGTTTGGTAGCGAACTGATCTCTAGAAAATGCAAAACACCTCAGAAACAGGATTTTTTTAGATCACCACGTTTACCTATTTTAATACTTTTTATAATAAATTGGCTCAACTGCCCTCTTCTCTCTGAACCTGCAATGATCCAAACCACTGATCTATTATATACGGTGGGTGGATAACATAATAAACTGCCCATTATAATCAAAGCAACTGGAAGTGGGTCAGTGGCCATATTGCTACGCCCAAACAAAGCTGAAATGACTAGATCTGGAGTCTAAAACCACATTTTGTATAAGAAAGCTTATTCATGTTTAGTGATATGTAATAGTGATGGCAATGATGGGATTTTGGTATTTAATAGCTCATTAATTTGTGAACGACCGAAACAGTTTATTACAGATCAGTAGTCCAAACTTTCCCACTCTATGTTCCTGAATCTAACCCTAAAATCAGTTTCACTGCAGGCTCACAGTGAAAGCGAGGCCTCGGTGTGTCACGCACAGACGTCGATGACTGGTTCTCTATAAGACGAGCACGTGTGTCGAGGAGTTACATGATTGACCTCTGCTCAGGAGCTGCAGACCGTGAGACACTGCCTGACAGAATCGCAGCGCTGTGATGAAATGATGAATCAGAGCCAGGGAAAATGCTGGAGGGAGGAGAGGAGAGGAGAGGAGAGATGAGGAGGAAGCAACGGGGAGAAATGAGGAGAGCGAAGATGACGGGCGATAGAGGCGCTCATTGATAGTGTGGGCACGTACCACACACACACATAAGCCGTCTCTCTCGCTTTCTCACCCACACACACACACACACGCCTGCACACAAACACACAGTACCAGAGGTGTGTGTGTGTGTGGGTTTGTATGCATGTGGTGACTCATAGATGAACTCCTAGATTTACTCACACAGACTCCTAGAGCTGAGCGGGCTTTGTCTTTCTGTCAGGCCCATCAGCCAGGAAGTGCTTACCATAGGGTTTTCCTACTGTATCTGTGTTGGTATAGAGGGTCAGTGGATCTGTCTGTCTCTCTGTCAGTGGCTGCCCATTGTAATCCAGTCTAGAGGAGGTCACAGCAAGGACACGCTGGGCTTGCCCTTTTGGAGTCAGATCCACACAGTGACACTTTGATGGGAGACAAAGAGCTAAAAAGTGCCATTTTGTTTGTTTTAGATCAGCATTTATTACAGTAAACCGGTATGAGGGACGCATAATGTAGGGCTATAATTCAATATTATCGTTTATCATCTTTCAGGAGAATCGTGATGATTTTGGGATACTATGACACAATTCCACTGTCTAAACTGATTATAACAGGCGAAATTTAGTGTAAAAACTGACAAAATTAGGTATAAAACATTAAGGAATTTGTTTTGTGATGTGATTGTGCATTTTGCATACATCAGTGATACTGTGGTCAGAAAAAAAAATCTGCATGAGTATTATGATATTGATTTCAACCATATCGTCCAGCCCTACAATAATTGCACTATTATGTTTCATCTGGGATCCACGGCTGTGAAATTGACAATTTAATTCAGCTCCATCTAAATGCAAGATTTCTATCTTTCCAAAAAAAAAAAAATACATGGTTGTGAGATATTGAGATGTGTTATTTGTTTATCTGTGTACTGGAGCGTGTGTAAGACTGTCTGTTCTCCCTGATAAATAACTGCTTCCTTCTGTTGGATTGGGACTTATGGCAGATTGTTGTGATAGGACGGCGTTTTCGTCCGGTCAAGCTTCGGTAACTAGACCGTGATGGTTCAATCAGAGCGCCTGGGTGTCGTCTGCTCGGCGAAACACCTCCTCTCTCCTCTCAGTACAGGTTATTTATGTCAGTGTGTCACAGTGGCGTGCCGGGGGGACCATGATCCTTGCTCTGAGCAGCAGACAAGAAGATGTCGGCTCTCTTTAAGCACCTCATGCATTATGAGCGATGTGGCTGTGGGCGGCTGCGGTGCTGGGGGGAGGAAGGCTGTGCAGCAAGACAGGCAGCAGCAACACCACTACTACTACTGCTACTGCTACTACTGCTCCCCATCCCCCTGCCGTTTGTTTTTTTTATGTGCCTGTCTGTGGGAGAACAAGTGCATGAATAAATGCTCACATGCTCGTGTGTAACATGACTGAGGGAGGAGAACAAAGGAAAGCTGAGCCGCTCTCGCACGAAACTCTAGACATGCACTCAAGGCCGCGTGTGCTTGACCTTTCACCCCAGGGACCTGTGACACCGGTTCACCAAGGAGACTGGGAGGGCTGGGGGAAGGGAACCGGATGATCACCGCAAGACAAAAACATCCCACTGAACCCATCCCATCCCTGATACAAGATGATTCTTGTATTCACAATGTTATAAGTACAAACATATGAAAGATGTTTATAAAATATGTGAAATGGTACGGGATTAAAATTAGAAACTATCGAGAACTTAAAAATAGGGGTCCAGGCTCCAAGAAAACAGTATTAATGTATAAAAAAAGTTACTAACACTGAGTCTAAATTGTAAAAAAAATTATAGCCATAGTGTGCAAAACATTTACAGCCTAGAATCTAACATAAGACTGTAAATCTACGCTGAAACCCTAAAAACAAGACATTTTCCAACAGTCAAAGTATTGCAGAAGTATGAAATTATATTAAACAAGTAACAGTTTGTCAACAAAAAAAGAATATGACAGTGGTGTTAAAGTCCTCAGCCAATACAATATTCAGGCATAAGCGTACTTTAGTAGCAAATGCATCGATAATGAAACTTTTAAGGTGTTATCAAACTCATATCACACCTTTGCAGCCGATCCCATGGCTGTTCCAGGTCTGTACATACTGTACATCTCTCAGATCAGATAGTTGTTATGGATCGCTTTATTTCCTTGATGCATATGAGTTTCCCTTGAATAGGAAAGTAGTTTTTATTATCTTTGAACTGTCACGGTGCTGAAGAGCTGCAGAGGTTACAGTCCATTTGCAACACCTCACTTTGAAGTCAGTGTGTGTGTGTGTGTGTGTGTGTGTGTGTGTGTGTGTGAACTCAGTCCGCCCTGTTGTCTCAGCTCGAAGCAGCAGGAAGAATAGACTATGTTTACACGTGAAATAACTTCCTGTGCATTGCTTAAGGTCTCACTGTCGATGTGTTTGTTTGCTGCCTCTTTTCTCATGACCGCTGCAGGAAATATTGTGGCTCAGTGTGACTGAATTAGCCCAGAGGCGCCCAGATGCTGTGGGGCGTTTCGTGATCAATGCTCACGATGAGGGCGTTAGGTAGATTCACTTTGGGGGGGAACCGGTCAGTGGGAGTTTGGTGCATTTTCATTTTGCCCATAAGAACCCAACGCCTGGGGCATCATATCAATTAGCGAACAATTACTGACTTCATTTAACTGACTTAATTAACTTGGTATGGTATTACCGGAACCATAACGCCGCATGGCTTTCTATTTGTCATGCGGAAAATTCCACTCTGTGCCAGTTTGCCCAAAATCTTCAACTTCCCTTACATTGCCGTTATGATACATGACGGGTTTATGCCTCATTACTTTAACATTACATGTATAAGGACGGACCAGTGGTGATGATAATTGTGCCCTGAGGATCACAACAACTCCCCCCTGAGTCTCGTCTCTACTCCAGCAAGCGCTCCTTTCCGCTACAGCTGACTTGTTGGTCCATTGAGGCAGGGAGCATGTTGAATTTTTAAAATGTGTAACTGAACGCATTCTTAGAGAGGGAGGCATACTGTACTACGGGGGAGAGGATGGGAGGGGAGGGGAAGGACACGCGATAGCTTTCGGGCAGCAACAGTTTCCACGGCGACAGAGTGACCCACATTTTCCCTCCTCTGTCTCGTCGTCGTAGGAGACGGGGGCAGCTGCTGGGTATTCCGTATCCCCCCGACGACGGCAGCGGGTCGTTGTCAACGGGATGGAATGAGAGTGTCGTCATTTGGAAAGAGGACGCAACAGCAGATGATGCGCGGATAGGAGATGCGGTGATGGAGAATATAGTGGCTGATGGGGGCTAGTGTGAGGGCTGGAAAGATGCTCGACTCACAGGGCTGTGGGTGAATGTGGATAGGTGTGTCGGAGATAAGATGTGATTCAAATATGGCTTTGAATTTGCTGATTTGATTTAAGATTTTTTTTTCTTGGAGTAATATATCACTTAAATTGGACTGCGATTTGAGTCAGCGATTTTATTCAGTGGGCTGCTTCTGCCTTAAATTTCATAGCCATTAAATAAGCAGGTGCAATAATGTCAGACTGTCCTTTGTCTTCTTTAATGGGGAAAAGTGTCAGGCAGCAGACTTACTTTAAAGGTGCACTTTGCAAAATTTGCAAAAAGCAATGATCCATTGAAGTGAGGACCATTTAGACTCAAATGACAAAAGTGGAATAAGCAAGTAATTAGGGTCTACGTGGTTTTCATCAGCAGACCAACTCACTGGTAGATTATGTGCTTAATATCATGTTTTTCCAACACATTACATCTTTTTTTAAAGAATTGTGAATGAATCAATTCAGTGTATTTCATATCAATTCAGGTCAGAAGGTTTCATTCAATTTATTTATTTTAGGAGATCAACTTGGTTAAATTGACTGAATTTATAATCAATAGAAGCCCTACTTTGCGTACAATGCACTGCCTCTAACCAAATCAAATGTAATCTAGCCTCCCTAGCTTTCCATTGCATGTAATCCCAGCCCTCTCCCTGCCCTCATTTCTGCCAACACAGTATCTCTTTTCTCTCTCTTTTCCAGCCAGGAATGCCCCAGACTGCGTGCCCAGGCACCATGTTCACCACTCCCAGTGGCTTCAGCCCCCACCTGGCCTGCGCTGAGCCTGGGGAGGAGGAGGAGGCCCCCCAGGAGGGCCCGGGGCCTGGGGCTTGCCTGGCCGACGGGCCGACCATTACCTCCGCCTCCCTGGACACTCTGATCCAGAACCTGGTGCCCACTGCCGACTACTATCCCGAGGTAAATGGCACAAACAAAAAAAAGTATCACATGCACACCACCTATTCATCATGCACTCCCTCAGAGAGCCCAGGTAGTGACAGTAAAACCAGGTTCTTTGTCCCAGCCACGCCTCAGTTTTAAGCATCGCTTTGCTTCCTGTGAATACAGAAAGCGGTCGTGTTTTCAGTGACAGAGTGAAAGTGTAATAGCGAATGACTCCATCTCTCTGTTGACAGAAAGCCTATGTGTTTACCTTCTTGCTGAGTGCTCGTCTGTTCATCCCTCCTCCGGAGCTGCTGGCCAGGGTGTGTGAGCTGTGCATCAAACAGCAGCAGCTGGATCAGAGCCCACTCGACACGGTCAGCACTGCACCACACACACACACACACACACACATTCTCCTGCATGCATTTGCACAAACAAATACACGGGCATGATGCAGTCTGCTTGCACACATCGTGATACTGGCAGGCACGACACAAGCACATGGACACATAAAACCACGCCTCTATTCTTGGTGATGACACACGGCTGACTTTCTGACACTGGTTTTGTTTGACAGATCGAGTCACTTAACACAAGCAGTGCTTAACACTTGTCACGTCTTCTATTGCAGGCTAAAGTGCGTAAGTTTGGCCCCAAGATCCTGCAGCTGCTGACTGAGTGGACGGAGACGTTCCCCTCTGACTTCAGGGAGGAGAAGATGGTGGGACACCTCAAAGACATCATCCACAGGATAGCCCCATGCGATGAGGTATGCATTCATCCTGGAACTGCAGCCATGTTGTGGTATTAAGTGGCACACATGCCAGTCATCATCATCCACTCAGAGGGCAGGAATCTGAGACGAGGTGTGCAGATGTGAGCGTCGTCTGGTGCAGGGGAACAATTTGCGATGAGCTATTAGGCGCCTGGGTTTCATCCATATTGTAGCTGTTGTCATTATAGCCTTTATAAGCTGTAGCTGCAGTGAAGAATGCCCTAATGGGGGGAGGAAATTCAATTACCGCCACTCCCACTGTGACGAGGTGGGAGTGCGAGTGTCAGCTTAGGGTGAGGAGCCACAGCGCCACGTTACACAACCTTGCATTGCAGAAGAGGGAGTGGGGGTTTTGGGCCAGAGAGGAGGAAGGAAAGGAATGAGAGGGAGGAAAGGAGGGACGTTCGAGGAGTGGCTCTATCTGCAGCCTCGAGGGAAAAAAAAGAGGGAGAGAGATGGATGGAGAATAAGGGGAGGGGGATGCAGGGGCATAAAGAGCAGGAGGAGGAGGAGAAGAGGAAGGGGGTGATGGAGTAGATGGAGAGTGGAAGATGAGGAAAAATCGAGGGAGGTAGAGGGGGGTAGAGGAGGAAGAGGGGAAGGGCAGGTGGTGATGAATGTGCTGCTATTTACAGCCGGCTGCGTGTGTGTGTGTGTGTGTGCATGTGTGTGAGTGTGTGCGGGTGTGTGTGCATTCATGTGGGAGCTGTGGCTCTGGGTCATTTGTGAGAGAGACTGACCTGCTGGCCCTTGTGACCAGTCATCTGGAGGAAGGGACTCAGAAACACATATTCCTGGACATAGTGCAGACCACTGCTGTCATTTGAAAACCTTGTATTCAGGGGGATAGTCTTGTTTTTGTTTTAATTGAAGGATTAGATTCTCCATGGGTTGCTCAAACATTCTCAACTTCTCTGGCTTATGAAACATTTTCCAAACCCTGATGGATAATGTCCAGAATGCTTTGTGATGAAGCTAAAAACAAGGCCGTTACTTCTTGAAAAGTTGACATTTTGGAGATATGAGGTGAGCAGCCAAACATTCTCCACAGTGATTATTGTCAGCTGGACAAAAGAGGCAAAACGCAATAAGAGGGAAAGAAAAATGGGTTGTGGCGGAATTAGAGATTAAAGAGTGACTGTAAGGTGGGAGGAGAATGAAAGAGGAGGAGGATTATATAGATCTGGATAACCATATGGAAATCGAATATATTAACATATGCGCTCTTATACCAGAGAAATACTTATACAGTCATTTATAATCCAAACACTCCCTCCCACTCTGGATATGGTGATATACTTTATGTGTAGTCCATGTTGAACATAAATATATTCATAAAAGAAAAAAACATTTTGTCCATACATGGTTATATATGTGCACCCATACTGTATATGTCTATATGTGACAATGTACCAAATTTGAATATGTTCCATATGGGTATTTAACATGGACATATACTGTATGCCATATATGGAAATCCGCTCTATATACATATGTTGCATTTCCACATGGCTAATGGAAATAATGGTTATGCAGGGATGCAGGGTCTCTATAGACAATGATTCTGAGGATAATTGTCACGTTGTGTCCTCAGCTATTATGCCTGTGATGATGATGTTGAAAATAGCAACAATAAACACACTCAAACGGCTATTGTCTCCTCCCCTCCCCTCTCCTCTCCTCCCCTCCAGGCGTACTGGAAGACCCTGAACCAGGTGCTGCAGAAGCTGAGCCAGAAGCTGGCCCTGATGAGCCAGGGGGAAGAGAGCATCGTCAAGGTCTCCCTCAACGCCTCCATCTCTGACAAGCTGGTGGCCTTCAAGACCAAGCCTCCCCCCATCCAGAAGGACATGCTCTCCATCTGCAACGACCCCTACACGCTGGCACAGCAGCTCACCCACGTGGAGCTGGTGAGGAGAGAGGGAGGAAGGAAAGGGGGGGGCGGGGGTGCAGAAGAAGGGAAGGGAGGATAGAGAGGGAGGAGCTGTGGGTTAGGCAGAGGTCAGGGTAAGAGATGATAACGAGAACAGGGAGGGGGAGGAGAGGAAAGGGAGATGGAGAGGAGATGGGGGAGGTGTGAGAGGAGAAGGATGGTGATGGTGATGGGGCTGGTGAAGGGAGGGTGGAGATATAGTCCAAGTCAAGGATGCAAACATGAAGAAAAAGACATCAAAGGGTTGAGATGGGGAAGGGATGGAGAGTAACCAAACGAGATCTGAGAGATGACTCTGAGAGAACAAAGGAAAGAGGGAAGGGAGGTATGATGCTGATGATGAAATTGGCAGCGGCTTTTAACAGGCGTGATCTTGTAGCATTCTGTGATATTAACTTCATTACGACAAGCCAACTCTTTCGCCGTATTATGCGAAGCCTGGAGAAGAACAAAGGGCATTAACTAGAGTGGCTGAAACACAATGAAACATACATGAACAAAGGATTGCACTGTCCCTCACATGGCATGCATGGTGCCTTCAGTCTA
>OMLF01026844.1:0-12427 GCA_900302615.1 Holocentrus rufus | reverse complement strand
TCTCCTTGGCTGTGTACGCATTTCGGATCATGGAAGCCTGGAAACTTTGTGAGGACTGACAGCGCCCTCTGTAGGTCTGCATTCGTACACACACACACACACACACACACACACACACAGTGTATTCTCCCTGAGGAAAGCAGCAAATCTCCCTAACATTGCAGTAAAATGTGATTATGAAATGTGGAAATGCAGTAAAGCAGAGCAGAACTGAATTTCTCAGTCATTTGCATCACATCTTTATTATGAAGATGAGCATGCAGCGCGCGCACACACACACACACACACACACATACTCAAACATGCAGACAGACATACCCACATTGACATATATACATGCATGTGTATGCATGGATGTGCTCACACTCACACACTTGTATTACAGTGGTGTGTATGTGGAAGAAGAGCTTGTAAAGAATGTGGTAATTTATTACAGCTGTCGCCTGTAAAACAGAACACATCTACTTCCTGCTGGCATTTATCTGTCTGTCTGTCTGTCTGTCTGTCTGTCTGTCTGTCTCTCTCTCTCTCTCTCTCTCTCTCTCTCTCTCTCATTGTCTGTTAACCACAGTAGCTCATTTCTCATTCACTGCACAGCAGATGTTATGAGTTATGAGGTTATGAGCTCTGATAACTCATGGAAAATCTTCTGAAGCACTGTGAAATCTTTCTTGTTAACTTGGAGCAAATAAATTAATAAATGAAAAAAATGAATCAATACAAAAAGAAAATCATGTGTTGTCTAAACTAAATATACTAATATACAAATATACTATATGATAAAGTTACTGCTGGTTCCAGTATTTTCAGTAAAGACTCCCTCCACCTCACTGAACTGTCTGTTGCAGGTTTTCATCGACCTCACAACTGATTGTTTCTTTGCGGTGCAATCTGGGAAAATCTTCTTGCATGTCGCAACTATCCTCTACAAGCTTCTTCTGTGATATCATCAAAAGCAGCTTCTACTGCAGTAAACAAAGGCATCTGGTCATGTGGTCGATAATCATATTCAAATCAGATATCAAATCAGATATTTGAGAATCATATATACATACAGATTATATCACCTCCATGTGTAAAATAATTCCCCAGTTGGTTTGAAGAATGGGGAATATCCATCAGCTTCCTGTGGTGGACACCAAATCGTTCCCTGATGACATTTGTGCAGTGGAGGCTCACATTATCCCAAAGAATTACAAAATCTGTAATGTCATTTCTTACCAGACCTCTCTCATTCTCAAGGATCAGATCCCTGCAGAGGGTGTTCAAGAAAGTCAGGAGATGTTGGGTGTTTTTGGCTTACACAATGAGAGAATTCATGCATGTTTTGGAGAGTTTAGCTATTCAACTGAAAAGCAACATTAACAGTTTTGATCAGCAGGACAAATGCACTTGGTAAATGGTGCAAATTTTAGACAACTGTACCCACTCATTTGCATAGATGTGTTAAAACATTTGCATTTCTTTTAAGAATGAGAAATTCAAATCTGTTGTGAACAAGTGACCGGTGGTGTGGAGCTTTTCACATGTTGGTTTGAAAATATTCATAATCATTTGAAAAATGGGCCAACTCAGTAGAGAAAAACTATAATAATTACACCTGGGTCAGAGGAAAACTTTGTACATGTTATCAGGATGCTGTGACCTTTGAACTCTTCTTGTTGACCCTTTGTTTTAATTTTATTTATGTATGTATTTATTTATTTGTTTGTTTTGTTTGTTTCTCTTAGTGTGAGTGTGAGTGTGAGTCTGTTTGTGTTACTGGATTGTGTATGCCAGCCCAAATTTCTTGATTAGTTTGTGTGCTTCAACCATGGCTATAACTTGTTCACCTGAAGGCGGGACTTCCCATCGATTAACCAATAGGAACATCGGACACTGGATGTGCTTTGAAAGGTCACCCCTGGTAAAACCGTCATTCCCGGTAATATTAACCAATAAAATTAATGAAAGTTGGTGTGATCCCGCCTTCACAAACCTCCTGTCCAGTCAAATCTTTGTAGTTCGATAAAGCTGTATGCAACAGGCCGGTTTTACGGAAGTGACTTGGAGACGGGCCAATCACGAAAGAAGGAGGGTTCTTCCTGGCCAATAGGCGTTTAGGACGTAGACACTGAGCTTATAAATGACAAGGTGACAGGTTGTCACGTCCTACATTCATTGACTGCCGCTGTGTGCGAGAGCAGCTAAATCCGGACCCTCCGACTACTGTAACAAACCGGTAAATTTATTCTTACACACTTTCCAAACAGTTTTAATACTTAGTACGTGCGTTTGTGCAATTGCGAGTGCTTGTTAGACTTCAACCGAACCGTATTCATTGTCGGTGAACGCTTGTATAGCTGGCTGTCGTTGCTAACATTTAGCTAGCTAGCTAGCTAGCTACCTAGGTCGGCCATTCAATGACCTGATCGTCTGCAGCGGCTTTACAGATAATTAGTGGTTGTAGTGGTTTGTTGTGATTATGCGGCAGTTTCGGAGCAGTGGACTCGCGGGAAGAGCGGACCGGACAGCCGTTCCGGGTGTCGGTGTGTGTTGCAGGTCGGGTGCAGCGCGGCCGAGGCTGCGGTGACACTTGGACGTAACTAAAATGTCTGACTGGCTCATCCCGGGCCTGCACTGCACAGAAATAGCAGCAGCCCGCCGCTGCAAGGACACAAACCCCGGATATTTCATCA
The DNA here is from genome assembly GCA_900302615.1 of Holocentrus rufus. Classification (NCBI taxonomy): domain Eukaryota; kingdom Metazoa; phylum Chordata; class Actinopteri; order Holocentriformes; family Holocentridae; genus Holocentrus; species Holocentrus rufus. Next base: position 9,749 of record OMLF01026844.1, on the reverse strand, counting down.
GACTGCTCGGCTTTTTGAAGCTAAAATCAACGGAGTTCACTTACATGTGACCGGGAACACGCCATGCCCGCATATTAGGCCCCATGTGTCCGTCTCCGGGTCATTTTTGACCTTCAAGTGCTGGAGGCTGGTTAGCTTAGCACCTTAGCTTAGCTCCGGCGCTTCCTCTGTTCTCTAGCTAGGACTTGTGTGGGTCTGAGCAGCCAAGTAACGTTAGCGAACAGGTGAGGCATTCAGGATCAGATTCCTTTGCCCTCTGGGGCTTATTGCCGGAAAGAAGTGGCCAGATTGCATTATTTTTCCAATTCCTATCCCCCTTAACACGTTATGTTTTGGATGGGGTGACTTGGCTTTCACATTGCCTGGGGAGACTTACTAGTAAGGCAACATGTCCTCCGGGTTTAGCTAATGGCGTCTGAAAGAGGGAGTGTATTATCCTGAGAATTAAAGTCATTCATTGCGGCAGCATGTGTACAGGACTGTCTGGTTGATCCCTGCAGCAGCCGATTCAGTTGGATTAGCTTCAAGCTTGTTGCCCGAACTGACTAGTGAGTTGTACTCTGGTTGGTCAACTTGTTGCTAGGCTTGACCTTAATTTGCCCCGAGTTTGGCTTCTATCAGTTTTGCTGCATTTATCCCAGAATTTTTTTTTTGTTGCACAGATGACTCCAGTACTCTGGAGAGCTGCGTAAGTTTGTGCGCACTTTGACCCAGAATCGTGAACATACAGTGAGCTGAGGCTGCAGGCCAGCAGGGAACAGACTGTTCTACAGAGCTGAAGCCCAACAGTTTCACTCTATGATCATAACTACTGACTCCGTCCAACCACTGCAATGCTGTAGTAGGTTTTTAATACTAAAGAAAGTATCTCCAGTGTATAAAACCTGTGTCCTTGGGAATAAGCAGACATGTTGCTCAGTCTCAGATCAAGATGAATCCCATCGGTCTTGCTGACATAAATTCTGTCAAATACAGCTCAGGCATCAAGGGCTGCACATTTTACAAGAGTTATGAAAAACAGTAGTTGTAATTTTGACTTTAATGGCCGTGATAAAACACATGCCCTCCCTCCAAACACCACCTACACACTGAACTGTCACCTTGCTGCTGTTACTGTGCCAGGTAGTTTTGAGCTTCAACATTTAACCTTCGTGGAGCCAATGCTTCATGTAACACAGGGAACTACTTTTCCTTATGTTTTGTCTCATTTACTAACCCAGTGACTGGTAAGACAGTGAATTTTGGATGAACCAGCCGGCAAGAGTAGGACTTCACATGTTTGGATAATTCAAGCAGCTAAAATTTAAGCATCTAGCATGTATCAGGCATTCATTTCCCAACCATTGAAATTATAGTGTTTTACTCACAAACGTTTGTTTCAAAACGTTTGCATTGAGTATGTCCATTTACAAGAATGAAAAATGTTGACATTATGCATTAAGTTATAAACAGATGTACATAATGAGAATAAACCTCTAAGCAGCCTGCTGTATGTTATCTGGGCTGCTTTATATTACAGGTAAGCTTAGAGGATTTTGCAATCATAACAGTGATGAGTTCATGGTTCCTGGGAGGCCTTGTGGTTTCAAACTGTCCTGCTACTAGAGGATCAGTTTGATTCCCTCACGCTGACCAGGTCTCAGTCTTGACATTTATGTTGGTGCCAGCTCCAGGTGATGGGCAGCAGGTGACCCTGTCTTTTTATAGGAGAAGTTACAGGTTTGATTCCTGCACCTCCCACCTGCCGGCTTGTGATTTATTAAGAGAAATTAACTAAACATGTCAAATATCTTCTCTGTCTCAGGTTCCAGCCATGTACGCCTGCGCCAAGTTTGTCACTTCTCCCGCTGTGGTACGTACAGTCACCTTTGTTTTGTTTTTGTGTGTATGTGAAGAGTAATTTTCAGATATTGTTCTATAGTTGAAGTTGACAGTCTTCTTGCCCAGACACTGTCACACTGAACATTAATGAACTCTTGAAATTCAGACAGGCTCTTGAGTTATTTTGTAGAAAATCTTGAGATACCAGCTGACACACCAAAATGATTACGTTGCAGCAGGTTACCTCAAAGCCTCTTCAGTCATAACACACCTGTCTCTGGATGTTTCGTTCAGCAGAAGATATAAAAAAAAAATAATCTGTTCTTGCACCAGTGTCTTCATTCATCTTCAGATGACTGTATTCTGGGGTTCATGATTAACAGTGATGTGCTACAACATGGCAGCTTTAGTTTGTCCTCAGGAAATGCAAAGTGCAGTTAGGAGAGTTCAACCCCAAGGAAGCATTAATTATCTGAAAGTATGGCATCGTTTGACCCTGCCCACTCCATTGCTTTTCCATGCTTTTAAAAATAGTGCAGAGAAGGGGGTGTGCACATTACATATACGACGTGTGCTGCAACATGAGGTTGTCCTTTGCATATGCATGTGTAACCCCTGACCTGGTGCTCGTGCACGAGGTCAAACCTGCCATTGCAAGACTCATGTTGAAATTCTTGTTCTTGCGTGGACATGAAACTGGGTTTCTGGACTGTGTAGCTGAAGCTCTCAGTAGGATCCCTTGGCTGTGCCCTTGAGTTGACCATTGTGGTTTTGAGTGGCAGCCATCTTGGCTCCACACTCCTGTGGTGATTGTTGTGTAGATGGCGATTTACAAGTCATCCCAAAACTGATCCTGCAGCATGTTGGGAATCTCAGTCATGAGGTTCGTCATGCAGGACTGGCAGCAAAGTGGAAGTACAAACTCACACCTGATTTAGGTGTGAGTGCAGTAAACATTTTTTACTTCAGATGGTTAAGATCTTTTCCAAACACCACGGTGACTTAGAAGTATTGCTGAAGTTTATTTTTCAAAACTGTCAAACTTTTGTCGAGTTAACTGCTGTTTTGGAAATAAAAACAAATGAAGTTTCTAAATGTAATCACACTTTTAGAAAAGCCCTTATGATAGTAGAAATGTCTCAAATCCATGTTTTACACTTTTTTTGCACTTTGATGCTACCGACACTTGGATGCTACCGAACATTTTTGACACCAAAACTCACCACAGACGCAGCAGCTTCAGTGTTTTTTTTTTACGTGAAGATTTGTCAAACTAAAGCACAAGTCTTTTCCAAATAAAAGTAAAGTGTAAACTCGACCCGTCCCTCAGGGCCACATGTAACATGACAGGTTCATTTTTTTTTGTACCTCATTAAGGACTTCTTTGGGAGAAAAGTTCAATAAAAATCAGTACATTTAATTCATGATCGTTCAAGTAGCCTGTCAGTTTAATTTTTGCAAAACCCATCTGGTTCCTGCCGCTGTCTGATCAACCGCCGTGTCCGAGATTTAAATGAGGATCATCAAAGTGCAGTGTCTGGTCTACAGAGTGGTTCCTTGTGGTCTGGTTGTGATGGTCTGTGTCTGTTGTCTGTAGTTGCGCGGGGGGTCCAGAGTCCTCGCCCGGCCGGTCTCCGTCTCCCTCTTCAACAGACCTGAAGCCACACTGGAGCAGCAGGTGAGTCTCCGCCCCGCCAGGAGCGTTTGGATAACAGACCCTGACCTCACAGGAATAAAGTATTTTCTTTTCTTGGTTCTAATAATTGAGTTGCAGCGTTTAGTTGATGTAATTTTTTCCTTGAGCCCAGGGAAAAGAGCATTATAGTTTGATCAAGTTGACTGGAGTTTACTTGAGATGAGCTGAAGAAGTTTGTAAATTTGTTCTGATGTTGCCAACTCATCCCCAAGTTGGGCTGAACAGTTCATTGAAATATTATTGAAATCCCAGTGTGGTCCAGTGCCATGTACACATCTCAGAAGCTGCAGGTTTTTGATAAAAGTAAATGTGACAAAACAGCTTCAAATGTATTTGTGGTGATAGAGAAGTCAGGTGTACAAATCATATTCTCCAGATGTAAGAAAACCTGTTAGTTTAGTACAGACCGCAGCAAACATCAATCCTTGAGTTTTTCAGTGAAAATGAAACTTATGATGTAAAAATTATCATTTGCACTAAAATCGTGAGTCTTATCGCAAATATCTGTCAAAATAATTGCAATATGACTTTTTTTCACCTTATTACCCCGAGTTGTAGAGTCTGCCAGATGTCAGTAAACTCATATTAAAAATATCCCAAAACATCACTTTTGATATCACCAGCTGTCAGTGGACTGTTTCAGATCATGTAAACACAAATTCTTTTCTTTCTGTACCTCATTAGAACAGAATTAATAACTCATCACAGCTGTGATGTTTCAGTGGGCGGAGCTATAACTGCTCACACTGAAGTCAAACTTCACCTTCAGGCAGAACATGAACCTGTTTCTCATATTTGTTAACAGCTGTTCTCTTGATGTGTTTCCACCTCCTTGGTTCTGCAGTCTGTTGTAAATAAAGTTTAATGTCAGGTGAGTGTGACGGTCTCTCCTCTGTGCTCAGGCTCTGTTGCCAGTCAGCCAGTCTGCGCTCGTGACTCGCTCCATCCAGACCAGCGCCGTCTCCCGGGACATCGACACCGCCGCCAAGTTCATCGGCGCCGGTGCTGCCACGGTGGGCGTGGCCGGCTCAGGAGCCGGGATCGGAACAGTGTTCGGCAGCCTCATCATCGGCTACGCCAGGTAACGGCAACCGCACCCAGCCAGAGGATCTGTGTTTTTTTTTTGTTTGTTTGTTTTTTTCTCTCATGGCGGCATGTCTTACAGCCAAATTGGATTCAAGGCACCTTGTTTTCTTGGAACAGATAAATGAATGGTGTCGTTTTCTCAGGATGACCCGAATCATATTTGAACAGCTGTTAATATACCTGGCTCGGCCGTCCGAGTATAACCAGGGTTCCCACTGGTCATTAAACTTCTGGAAAGTCATGGACTTTTGGAATGTCAGTTGATTTAATAAATTCTTGGAATAAGTCATGGAGCATCATGAAGTTTTAGCCGCTTTCATTTTAAAAAATAAACCTTTTTTTGCCAAATCTGTTCACTTCCCCTCAGAATAAAACAGAATGATGAGCTTGAATAAGACCTCTGAAGAGTTTTTTTTTTAAATTTTGGTCAAGGAAAACAAGTCATGTTATGTTTATATAGGTCATGGAAATTTCAGTATTTTAATCATGGAAAAATCAGGGTATTTTACATTTGACAGTGTGGGAAATCTGTTTAACATGAGTTTTGTTTTTTTAAGTTTTATTGTAACGTTTCAGCCCTCTGAGACCTGAATGTGATTTAAAGACAGCAGTTTGCAGTAGATGAACGCTGTCAGATCAGATGTGATGATCCCTCTCTCTCTCTCTCCACAGGAACCCCTCCCTGAAGCAGCAGCTCTTCTCTTACGCCATTCTGGGCTTCGCCTTGTCCGAGGCTATGGGTCTGTTCTGTCTGATGGTGGCGTTCCTCATCTTGTTCGCCATGTAAACCTGGCAACACACCTCCACCTCCCCTCTCACTTTCCCTCCTTCCCTCCCTCTCTCCTTCCTTCCTTCCCTCTGGAGGGGGGTTTCCAGAACGGGAACTCTGAACGAGCTGACGGGCCATTCCAATCAACGGAAAAGAAAATATAATAAAAAACATGGAAAACACACCTACTACACCTGAAGTTGACAACAGAACCTTCAATCCTACCTTTTTATGTTCCTAAGCGCTTATTTTTGTTTTTTCTGGAGTTTTATGTAAGACCTCACTTCGGTTCAATCTGTCCGAAATAAATGGTTGGGATAACTAAAAAAAAAAAACAACAAAAAACAGCCTGCAGCCTTTTGATTTATTCACACATCAGAAAATGGACAGTTTTTTTTAAACACTTTGAAAATACAACAGTAATTACTTGAAATATTTTGCTTTGCTTATCTTTCCCTTTAAAGTTTGATATGATGTAAAGTGCTGGAGGAAATCTAGTTTGGCTGTGGGAGGAGGAAGTCGACTGAACCTGTCGACCCGCTGCAGACCTGACTCATCACAACACGCTTTTGTGCTTTTCTGCCGTCATCTCAGTGTTTCATACAGGGCGCACGCCAGTGAAATCAAAGCAGTGATTTATACACTTAATTCGAAACACTACTTTATTTTTCTTTCAACATAAAAACCTCTTTGCCAAAGGGTTTTTGCAGGGAGGCCTGGTTCCCCGACTTAAAATAAAAGGGATGTGTGTGTTGGTGACTAATGCCTGGGTCACAATGGCGGCACTCAGATGGTTTATTGGCACATTTCGTTTGAGGCCTCCTGCAGTGACCTCATGACTCCTGGGGGAAAAAAATAATCTCAGAAATTGATATACGATTATTTCCACCGATCACAGTGAGTCTCACGTGCCGCAGGTTAACAGGGCCTGGACTGGTTGTGCCAGCTGTTATTCCTCCCACTTTAACAGGTAAACCAATGATTTAGTTGCAAGGCTGAACTCACTGAAAGGGGCGTGTCTATACCTGCTGCACAGGTGAGACTGCGTATGAGTGAACCGTTTGAGATGAGATTTATTTTTGAGCAGTTTCAATGCAACAGCCACATGAAGCACCTCTACAGCAAGAGGAAAACAGCAACTGCATGTACCAAAAAATGCAGACAGTGTAAATATAAAAAGTTACACCATTTTTAAGGAAAAGATGATTTATTCTAACTTGCAAATAAGAAAAGTCGGCCCTCTTTCTCTGGTAATATTCTAAAATTCATGTTTTCTAAAAAAATATTTTTGATGTCGCCCGGTTGCGGAAGTCACACCAAAAGACTTCCACCTTATAGTAACTAAAATCACATATAATCTACATTAGGCGAAATTCAATCATATAAATTCGTTGGAATTATTTATTTTCCAGGAAGAGTTTTAAAAATGATGTCATGAAATCAGTGGAGGGTAGCTCATGTGTGACTGCTTCAAAGCTACAAAGTCACAGGTTTGATGCCGGTGCTGAAGTGCCCCTGAGCAGGACACTGATCATTCACCATCATGGACGAAGGCATCATATACACCATATAAGCCTGAAAAGCTAAAAGGAAATGGAGGATCTGTCTGCTGCACCGATGTTGTCACAACTTTAAAAAGACAGCAAACACGAAAATCGGTGTGTTTGGGTGTCCACCCCCTTTCTTTGCAGGTCAGTGTAATGCGTTTTACTTGTTCTGACGTCACATTTCCACTGGAGGACGTCGAAGACACAAGGATGTCCAGGTTAGTTTGTTAAAGCTCTCTGGCTTTGACCACATTAACAATGGTTATACTCCAGAGACAAACGGTGATATTCGAAATAGAAGAATAACCGGGCAAACAAACACCTTAGACACCTGCAGTTCACCAACTCTGAGGCATCTATGTGGTTACTGTGGAATGAAATGAAAACATATAGGAGAAGGAACATTTTCGTTTACTACCAACCACTCAATGCAGTTTTTCATCTCATTTTGGCACCTCCGTTTACTAAGACAGCATCCGGCGACTTTTATTTCGAAAGTCGTAACCGGAAATGCGATGTTTTATCATTCACACTAACTTGACTTGCGAGAGAAATCAGATCCTGAAGTTGCGTTGTGTCATGTTTAAGTGTCTGGCAGGAATGTGGCCGCTCTAAAACCGCAAATTCTGACCTAATATCCGTTTAAACCGTTAACGACCTGACGGTTTGCCGTTTCACACGACGTTGCCGGGCTGACGAGGTAATTTCTCTTGCGACTACATACTTTTTGGAGGCCTGGGGAAAAGACACGGCAGCTAACGATAACTAGCCATCATGTCGTGGGAAGGAAAGCCTGGTTTTCTGCGCCTGGCCTCGCCTCTGTCCTCTCCTCCTCCCCGCCGCCTGACTCTCTGATTCCGCCTGACAACAAAACAAGCCACGGTAACTTTACGCAGAGCTGTCAATGCAGCTAACACTCAGCATTATAAATTAGTGAACACCAGCAGACGGGCTAACTTCAGCTAGCTAGCTCGTTGAAGCCATGGCGGACAGCTTTGGAGAGCAGCCGGACGGCGGTGCCCTTGGTTTAGGCGTCACCAGCCAGGGCGTCGGAGCCTCGGTGCTGCCGCCGCCGACCAGCTCTCTGCCGGGCGGACACCCAGCGACCAGCGGTGCTCACTCCGGCTCCAGCCCGGCCTCCCCTCCTCCCGCTGCGGCCGCGCACAGTGGCCTGACAGCGGTGGTGGCCCCCATGTCCGCCGTCACGGCCCCTCCGGCCGGTTTCGGGAGCACTTTCACCCCGGGCTCCCCGCCCGTCGTGGCAGTGTCTCCCACCGTGCACGCCTCCTCGCCGCTCCCACCGGGCGTCGGGCTGGGAGTCGGCGGGGTGGCCGGGGTGGCAGGAGCCGGCCTCCTGTCCCAAATCCACGCCACGTCCTGGGACCCGACCCTCAGCACCGACTGGGACAACGAGAAGGCTTCCCAGCAGTGCATCCTGAGGATCAAGAGGTAAATCAACACAACACGGACGCTGAAATTGTGCGGTGAAACATATGTTGTGTCAGCTGTGTTTATCCAGCAAAGCCGAGGCCTAAAAAATTTCAGGCAGGTGGAAACTGAAACGAAAGTAAACGCTTCCTCCGAAGTTTCACAGGCCTCAGTTAGGGACTTTTCCAGTGAGCGGAAGTTCAGTGAAAATAAAGCCTAATTTAGACGAACAGACACGGACATTTTGAGCCAGTTTACAAGGCTGGTAGTTTCATCAGAGTTTGCCTGTTGCGTTTTTGTTGCTGGTTGACGATCTCTGTGCATAAGATTACAATATATGATGTGTTATGATATGTTAAGATGGATTTAATCTTTTCTTTAAGGCAAAAAATAATTTACAGTGTTAGAAAGTTTATTCAAACCTGCAACTTAGAAAAAGCCCTGGATTGATGTGACAAGGCATTTGGTGTTTCTTTTATATTATACTAGACATGATTATAAAAGTGAGGGTTTATTTTCTTGTAGTGTCACTGAATCACACATCCTCAAACAAAACACAGACAACTTACTGTTAGTTGTTACTGCCCCCTCCCCCTGCAGGGATATCATGTCCATCTACAAGGAGCCTCCACCAGGAATGTTTGTTGTTCCTGATCCTCAAGACATGACCAAGGTAAGAAGTCCACAACCAGCCCGGCTGATGTGTCACTCTGCAACAAGCAAGTTAGACAGATAACTTCATCTTCAGCTTTCTAATCAGTACTATCCAGGTTTCACTTCATAGTCAGTTGTAGTTTTTCTGACCTGTGGCGACTTTGTGTCCAGTAAATGATTCAACTTCATGCCTGATTTCTCAGGGTTAACCATGGAAAATGTTGGGAATTAGGAATCATATTTCATAAACTGGTTTAACAGGATGTAACATCAGTGTGTCACCAGAGACACACAGAACATCCCAGATAAAGATGTAAACATCTTCAGCTGGTGAACAGGAACCTTATGAATTAATTTGTGTGTGACGTTGTGGCTCATTTCCTTAAATACACAAAGACTAGCTTCTGATTTCCCTGTATCCAGGAAGTGAAACACCTCACACCGGCCAGTGTGTTTGTAGTCGTCGTCGTCGTGCTGATTCAGTCCAGATTTTTAGATCCTGTCTTAATTTTTATAGACTTGCCTTTCTCAGTGTGTCATTCTCTTAACTTAAAGCCTTTTATCACTTGATTTCTGTGTGATTGTTTTATGTCTTTCTTTTGGAAAGCACTTTGTGCTCTGTGCTTGAAAAGTGCCGTATAAATAAAGATTATTATATTTGGAGTTTTTCAGTGTTTTGTCAGTTGTTTTGAAAACACGGGGACTGATTGTGGTTTCAGTGTCTGCAGCTACAGGTTGGTATTGGCTC
>OMLF01026842.1:26497-37998 GCA_900302615.1 Holocentrus rufus | reverse complement strand
AGACGGACTTTAAAATTAGACCAGCCGCTTTAGATCAGTCGCTTGCTGTAAGACTTGAAAGATCATCGCTCATTCCATCCACTTCTCCCCTCTGTCTGCACGTCTCCTTCTGCCTCTCATCGCCTCCCGCCCCCTCCTCTGCCCGTCAGTCACAGGACGCCTGCTGGATTTAGTGAAGTAACACGCAGGTGGTGTCGGGTGATGTCACCTTGTCACCCTGTTGTCCTATTGCCCCCTGCATACTGCTACACCTTCTTGTTACATCAGAGCCCAGCTAGCCTCCTTTCCATGAGGTCTTCCTCTGTCACCCAATCAGGAAGCATTTCATATAGGCGACTGGGATCTGTATCATTGCCTGTTCGACAGTGGACGCAGTCCTCTGCTTTACATTTGACAAGAGGTTGTGTTTCTTTATAACCCGAAGCTGCAAAACTGAGCGAGGTGTGTTCGTTTGTATCCCCAGGCGGGTGTACCGGGACAAGCTGAAGTTCTGGACGCACTGTGTCCTCGTGACGCTCGTCATCTTCACCGTCATCTCCTTCTTCGCTGAACAGGTCGGTGTACAGCACAGAATACACTCAGTTTATGCACACGTACAGACAAATACGGACACACAGGCACACAGAGGGAACTCACATGCCATGTCTTTTGGTTTCCATGATTCACACTTCAGCTATGATTCAGGCCTTGGCTACCAAAATGCCAGCGTCCATCTCATGTGTCCCGCTAGTATGATTAGCTGATCCAGGAACTGACTTCATTGAAATAAAAGACCCCCAGCAGTCTTGTGTGAAACATGGTCCTGACTGCTTTTGTTTACACTGACTTTGATGATGTAGTACTTTTATGGTTTGCTGTAGCCTCCTTTGGGGGGCATTTTATTACGTCGGTAAAGAAAAGCTCAAAGACATATCATAGGAAAGTATTTTAAAATCAAGATAGTATTCTTTCCTGTAACAAACAGTTTTCCTGACAGTGTCTAATTTATGTCGAGGCAGTAAATCCCACCCAGGCACTTGAAGGAGAGAAACGCTAGAAATTGTTTCACACATTCCCCACGGCGCAGGTCTGACACTGAGCTGTTGTGTGGTCGTGGCCTAATCCAAAGCTTGAGGTTTCCAGTTTCTCCTCAGTGAAGCTAATGAAAGGTTAATAGATGGAGTGACCTTAGGAGAATGCCCCCTCCCCACACATGATGGCCTTTGGGACCAGAGGTCCCACTCGGGATGGGTGAAACTTGCCCCAATATTTTGCGGCCACAATTATGCCACTCCATCACCACACACACACACACACACAGTCTTCTGATGTCTTTTTGGCATCTGGCCCCTGGCTGTCAGACTGTGTGAGTTACTGAGATAAGGAAACTTGAGTCAACTTTGCATGATGTGAACTTGAGATCAAAAATGTCTTCAGTCTCTAGTGGGAAGTGATTTTACTTCGTTGCCCCACTTCTGCACAGCACTGAGATCATCTTGTTTTCTTGGATTACAAATTATGGAATTTGGTGATTTTTGTGCATTTGGGAAACCGAGCCTTGATTATCTAAAAGGTAAACATCCCATCACCTTCTACATAATGGTTATCTTCTAACTGACAGACAACAGAAAGCTCTTTTTTTTGTCCTCAGTTGAACCAGTTTGCTGTGTGCAGTTTCTGATTATGCCATTTCCTCTCTTCCGTAAGCTCATTCTGCTGAAGCGTAAGCTGTTCCCCAGACGCAGGGTCAACAAGGACAACAACCCCGAGCGGGTATGAAAAACGGAAGACTTCCTCCTCCTCTCCTTTCTGCACCTTAACCTCTGACCCCCGCTCTCCCTCCATACCCCTCTCCTACTTGTTGGAGAGGAGAGGAGAGGACGCAGAGTGGGCAACCGAGTGGAAACACAAGAGCTCGGGTGTTGAATCTGAAGTCCTCAGTCGTTGCGTTGCATCAGCACGGATCGAGGATGGAAACTCTTGTGAAATGGTGATGAAACCTTTGTCGGAAGATGATGGATGGGGCTGACCAGTGAAGACTTGTAGAAGTGAGAACAGTAGCCAGAGGCCTGTCACTCCTCCCTATTGCCTCTGGGGGCACCCGAGACTCGCATATAACACACCCGCACACACACACACACATAAACGGACACAAACACTCCCTCCAGACGATGCCAACAATGTACCACCTTCCTCCTGTCCTGCCCTAGCCATGTGATTGATGTGCTGTTGAAGTGTGAAACACTTGATATAGCAGCCGGTCAGCAGGACTCCTCCAAGGTGTGTATGCACAGTCGCTCAGTTACACCACAAAAACAACAAACTGTTGTGTCTGGCGTTCAGGGCTCGGGCTTGAAATGAAGAAGCCGGCGATGGGAAGAAACCGGTTTAATAGGATACGTGTTGGCCATTTTTTTTTACCTTTGTTGTCTGTTGCTCTCCGAAAAAACATGAAGTGCCTTTTTTGTAAATGTCAGAAACATTTGGATTGTTCCCACAATGCATTCCTGCTTGTTGATACATCCTTGTTTACCTTTTGACCCGGTTTGTCTTTTAAAATGTCTTCTTATTGTTTATGGTCTATACATATCACACCCTAATCTTGTAATTTAGAATGGGAATGAATGGGATTAAGAATATATTATGATCATTAATGTGGTAAAAATCAAATTAATGAATGTTGGAAAGTAAGTAATGGTACGCATAGCTCTCACAGCCGCCCATATGTGTGTCCCTGTGGGACTCAATAGGCTTGCTAGTGTCTGAAATTCAGACCCCCTCAGCATGCTCTTTAACTTATTTTGATTGTATTACTGTACCAATGAGCCGAGTCACTAAAAATGCATCTGGTTTGAATGCCATAGATTAATTTAGCCTCACAACATGCTCTTCTACTGTTCCTCAACCTTCCTCTGAATGACTCCATGCCTTTTAGGACTGTCGTTTTGTCATATTTTCATGTCGGGGTTCTTTATCATGGGGACTGACAGACATGAAGTGACTGCTAGATAGTATTGGTGTTTTGCTGCTGCATTAAAAGTCAAATGGTGTTATTTGGTGGTAAGCAGTACCACACACGCATGAACACTGAACAAACTATATTTGGAAATTGGTGGATTTCCTTGGATGTTTCAAAATCCAGCAGTTCTTCTCAGATTGAAATAAAATGAGATGTGGTTCAGTCATCTTGCTGTTGGTTTTCATCAATACAGACACAACAGAATGAATGAAAAATATTTCTTTATTACAATATCTCTCCCACTCATGTATTTATTAGTAGAAAGGTATTTGACTGTATTACTGAACAGTGCAACGTGGTGTTAAAATGAAGCTCGTACCTTTCAATGCATAGTTTCAAAGTCCATCAAAGCTTATGCAAAATGATCTTTTAGGACATACCTTTCAACAATGTGCATTATCTTTCAGAAGGGGACTGGGGGAAGAGGGAAGGATTACTTTTTTATTTTTCCAGATAATAAAATCATACATTTTGGAGGATACCATTTCTTACACTTAAATAGATAGTCTACCTGCACCAGAGGAAAATCCCTTTCTATCCTAATGAAGCCGAAGTAATGACCACTGACAACATGATCATACAAGAGCCACATCCCAGTCCCAGTCATACTACTCAATAATAACCAAATTACCAACAAATTAGATTTTTCCAAGAACCAAATGATACATTCACCTATACATGGTATACATTTGTATAACTGAAGATAATTATGTCAAGTGTGAACAGTAAAAAAAAGCCTTCCAGTAGCTTTGTATCACTTAGCTAGTGTTTGCATCTCGTATGATACTTCAGTCATCACGATACTGTCAAATTACTGAAGATTTCTGCAGAGGCTACAGAAAAAAAGTACAAAACATGTTTGTCAGCTGCTTTTTTAAATATTCACAAGTTAAAAAAAAAATTAAAACAAAAACATTTAAGGCGCCTTCAGTTGAATTCTGTACAATCACAAAGAATTACTATTAGCCCTTAAGGGAGAAGAACAGAGAAAGCAGAACAAGTCACGTGTTAATGCATCATCAGTCAACACCGTCCTGTAAAAGGCTGGTGCTGAAGTGGTTTCATTTTCCAAGTCTGTAAAGTGAGATGAGGATGAGTTGAACAAAAACACCAAAGTAAATGTAACTTATAGACGTGTTGTTTGGAAGGAAAGCCTTGTAGAAGACCTGCCGTCATTTTCAGCATTAACACAGAGCCTTGCCCCTTCACCATACAGCGTACCCCGTTAACAAATCTGCCAGTCCACATTGCAAAGTTCATTGGAAATTACTTGAGGTTTGAAAGGAAAAGTTCTTTTAATTCATTTATTTTGTATTTTCTAGCCCTGATTCTTTTCAGATTGAATCACATTCATTTAATAAATAAAAAAACAGACACAATTCAGAAACATTCAACAGGTATAACACTTAGTTTGGGCATATATCAAAACATGATGACAACTCATAAGCTGAGAGAGAGCTGGGTCAGAGAGGCGTTATTAATGACGCAACTATGATTTTTTAGTATTAAATATGGGACAATCTTACAACAGAAATGTATGCAACTTGAAGGTAAATGTAGTGGAGTCACTGACAGGTCACCTGATAAAAAAATTTGGTCTGATATTTGCCCAAGCTATAGAATACCCACTGAAGAAAACTTCTTTTGGTCATTGATGTAAATGAGCAGGAAAAAAATTATGGAAAAAGTACCCCTTTGATGTAAAAAACTAAACTTGATTCTTTGATGACATGCACTTGCTGCTGATGTTACAACACATGCCTGCTTGGCTACAACAACCAATGAGGAATCCCAAAGGAAACCCCAAAGATCAGCGTGGTTTTCCATTCATTAGATCCATGCTTTTCAGAACTGTACTCATCTAGTGAGTTAACAGCCTGGTGTGTATATGTGTGTGTGTGTGTTTGTGTGCGTGTGTGTATTTGGTTTGTAGTGTCCTGCATCAGGGACTGGTTGGTTTTATTCCATGTACCTCTCATAACTTTCACATAGTGGGACAGACAGTTTTATTCAGAGGTGGTCACTTTGTCAAGGCTGCAGTGGCTCGGGGTCGAGGGTCTCTCCTCGCTGTCGTCGTCGTCTGCTTTCAAGAGCGGGGAGCGATCTGGATCCTCCTCCGCCTCCTCCCGCCGGGCAAGCCGTCAGTCACGGTGGGCGTGGCTCGGCGGCGTGATGCTGAAGACTCGGATGCGGAGGTGAGAGGCGATCTGGAGACAGACGCCCGTACAGTATCGCGTCAAGTCCACTAATGAGAGGACCTAAAGGAGGAGACAGAGGATCGACAATTTAAGGATGGATATTATTACTGCACTATATTTATAAAAATAGGTGCCAAGGTGGGGGAAGAACAATTATCACATTTATTCTGGTTATACTATAATTTAATTAGACAATAATCCATGAGAGGCTGTTTAACAGTGATTTTAAAACTAATGGGTGTCCCTATTGGGACAATGTAGAACAGAATTAAAAAACAAAATTGCGTTATGGTTAAGTGCCATGTTGCTGTTGTAATATACTAAGAATGTCTTATTTTTAAAAGAATACATTAAGTTAAAGGGAGACTGACTTCTTGGCCAATTTGCCCATCAAGTGATGAGGTCAAAGACACCAAAGTCATCCTTGTGTCCCCAGTAGATCATTAGTGCCCCAAGCTAACTCTTTAGCATACACTAAGGTGTGTGACAGCCATTGACATTATTGGAAGAGATTTACATTTTAGTAACAAAAAGTTCTTCATAATTTTTATGATATGACCTGGAGATTCAGAATTAAGTAATTAATTCAAAAATTTAAAAATGAATCACTTCCTGAAAATGATGGAAACAGGGAATGTAATCCCTGTTTATGTACTGGTACTTTATTTTGAGATTATACTTTCATGTAACTTAATCAGTCTCTGTGAAAAACATCCAGACTTGGCTGCTTATCATTTTACTATTACAAGTTAGTTTTACTGCTGCTACAGTATATAACTTTATCAAGTCTGATACAATGTTGGAGGCCTGTAAGCACTCAACCTGGTGTAGCGTATATGCTAAAGTGTTAGCATGGGTTCTACTATCACTCAGACTAGTGAAGGACTTGGTGTTAGCATGGAGCCTGCTCACACATAACAGTTTATGTTAAAGTGTTGAGAAGGGCCCAAGAGCTCAGTCGTCCAAGCAATAATGTTCCAAAGTGAGACAAGTGAACAATCCTTAGCTGAATCACTGCAAGATAATGCAGCCATAATCTAATGGCAAGATAGCATAGCAAACAATCTCAAAATAATGTCACACTGTAAAAGTGCAGCTAAATATCAACGAGACCACAGCACACTAGAGCTGCATGATATTGGAAAAAACTGACATTGCGATATTTTTTTCTGTGATATATATAAACTTTATATTCACTCTGTATATAACAGAGTGAATTTCACAAGATATGTGTGGTGTGTTATTCATGTACAGATATACAATTTAACAATAATAATTTTCATCATTTGCGTACTTGAAAAAGTCCATCCTTTTCTAAAAAACACCCCAACTTCTACCACACTTGGTTCAGCTCTCTGCCACCCCTCCAGAAATGAACTTTACATATGTGACTCTGACACATGGACAAGTGACATGGACATATTTCTTAATAAACTTTACAAATGGACTTGTGGGTCATAGTTATGTTATTTACATGTAACCTACCATTTCTATCGATGATCAAATATATGATTAATCCATGGTAGAAGATAAACAGGCTCCTGGTGTGGCTGAGGATGGTGAAACTCTCAAACTCAAGAGGCAAACATTTATCTATCTATATATATATTAACTTTAAACCAGCACCGGACGATGCTGGTTAGCAGCATCGTCAGCAGAATACACATACTCAAAAGCTGCCTCATGTAACCGAGCATCTGCTTTCAGCAGCAGCCACGTCGCGTGCATGTTTAATGTCACAGGCAGGCAGGTGATACGCAGACACTTCCTGCACAGCCATCAGTCCGCTATGTGCTCTGGTGAAGGGATACATTTGATCAATTTATCAAGGAACCAAAGTGGGTCCCGCTTTGGTTGTTCGATAAACTGAAGTACTTCCTTTCACCAGAGCACATTGGGAACTGATCAAACTCCATATTTCCAAGAACCCTTAAATCAGACTATAATATGTAATATCATACTGGCTGTTCTTGTAGATTAGTCATGGAAATGAGAACCTTCCTTTTGTATCAAGCAGCAAAAAAGTTGTGACATGATGTGTTTGAGTTACTGCCTTTGTTGCGATGAGTCCTGGGATGTGATTATTGCATGAGCGTACAGCACGTTATAGACACTGAAACAATATATTGTGCAGGCCTACAGCACACTTGACTGTAGGCTGCAGACAAAAATGTCCTCATGCTCCCTTTTGTTGGAACCACATATAAGATTATCCAAAACATGTTAGCTGTGATATTTCCATTGAGGTTGATGGTCAATCTAGCTAAGTGACAAACATAAACTAGCTAGCAGTCACGTGTCTGCTCTGCCCTGTTGGTTAAGGCGGGATTCAGAACGGCTGAGAAACATAAACATTGTCGCCTGGCTGGTCTGGACTCAAAGGGAATGGTGACTGGTTGATCTGAGCATAGAAAGTAATGAGATCTGACTGTAAATAGAATTTGTACTTGGAATAGCTTATTAGTGTTGGTGCCTACTATCACTCAACACTGCACATGCTAAATGGTAGCAACGAGCCGATCACTCAACATAGTGTATGCTGAAGTGTTAGTGTGGAGCTTACTATCACTCAACATTGTACATGCTAAAGTGTTAGCATGGAGTCTACAGTGTCTCAACATAGTGCAGACTAAAACATGGGAGTCAACAATCTACCAGGGACACATGGATGATTTTTGTGCCAAAGTTCTCATTACTTAACGGCTAAGCTGCACAACTGGCCAATCGCCCAAAAACATGGTGTTATCTACCACCAGGCAATATAGCTAAACAGTAGATAAATAAAGTGCTAATTGACACGTGAATATGACTGAGTGGTGATGAGTGATCATAGGTGTTTGTATATTAATGACAATAGTTCAATTATCTTACACTTTAAAACTATGCATTAATTGGCTATTTAAAATCACTCTGATTGTAACTCAACCACATCTGAGAAATGGACCTGCAGTATCTGTTATAAAATTATTTTTAAACTGTTAATGCCGGTATGAGTGAGTGAGCAACTGACCATGGCGATCCAGAGGACTATGTGCTCATCAATGAAGCTGTTGAAGTACTGGTTGAGGAAGAGGAGGCCAGGGCCTATGAAGGCTGTGTCTGGGAGGTACAACTCACTCTTCGTCATGTGGGCTATCTACAGAGGGCACAAACATGAGGAAAAAACTTATAAAGAGAACATACAGTGCTGAACTATAGGATCAAATACAGTAGAAAGCTATTCAGTACCTAACTGCACACATGCCAAGCCCAAAAATAGGTTGAAAGGATGCAAGAAGTGAAGCAATTAACTTCGTGCAAAGTGAAAGACACTAAAATACCACCACAACTAATGCATACTAATCTATTCTTGAAAGAGGCTACATTTTCACTTAAGGTACGATTATAACACACAGCTTTTATAACATTTGATTTGACGAGATGAAAACATGATGAACGTACCACCAGCTTGTTGGAGATCTTTGAGGCGACCATGCCAAAGGCGAGGAGGTAGAGACAGGGGTGATGCTCAAACAACTGGCTGGACGATTTCTTGAAAATGATGAAGGCCATCGTCAGGATGAGGCCGATGTGCATACCAGGGGTCAGCACACTAGTGTCCTGCACGGTGCACAGAAGCATTGTTTATTACACAATGTCACAGAATACTGCTCCATGAAAAAGTCTGTCTCCAGAATTTGCATTCTTGTAAAAAACTCTTTTAGAAAGCACGCATTATTTCAAAGACAAAGTCTGAGTGAGTTCTATCAAAGTGTGAAGAGTGTTGAAAAGTGCAAAAGCGTGATATGACTTACAGCCACAGTGGAGCCATTTTTGCCCACACCTCCGTTCAAAATGACATAGAAGTAGTTATAGCAGGAGTAGAGGGCCCCCCCGATGATGCCCATGATGGGGAAGGTGTAAAACTTCAGCCCGATGACCGGCAGCTAGGAAAATACAAGGTAAAATTAATATATAGGTACAATGTATTTTCCATACGAGAAACAAGAGGTGCTTTATATGAAAGCTGCAAGCATGCCGAGCGTGATGGGAGGACAAAGCAAATAAAAAAAAAAAATGCGGGTGACATCATCAGCTTTTTGAGCCAGATCATGTCCAATAGATGACCTGTTGCCATGGCGTTAGCTACCCATAATATTTACCTTCTCACTTCTCTCATGTGATGTTTAGTCAAGCCTCCGAAGGCAGCACGGAGTGGAAGTAAAACACAAATTCTATTTAATGGCTAGAAGGAAAACTAGAAACTAGGGATTGGTTCAGATAATTATCTCAGTGTAAAACTACTTATGGAGTAAAATCTTCAACATATACCTGTGGTGTTGATGATAAAGGAAATGGTACTGTTTCTGTGTGTGTGTGGGTGTGTGTTTATGCATATGTATACAGTATGTGACTGCACAAATGTTTTTATTTCAAAATCATACCGTGGTTTGCCAAAAGCTCACGCCTCCAAACGCCGAAATCATATACATGATTATGATGGCAAACTGCACCTCCGTGACATCGACCCTGTGCAGACAAAGTCACAGGGACAGGCATTGTTAGCTTTCACTGAACTGACGATGCTTTAAATTTCTTTAACAGGCTTGACAGCTACAGAACAACATTTTGAAGTGTGGTTGCGCATTTGTATAAAATGCATCAAGAACTTACAGGCCAAAGCGGAGGGTACCGGACACATAGGTCTGCCAATGGGCGCAGAAGTACATAAACATTCCAATGAAACCACAAAAGAACATCCAGTTAGGGTATCTTCCTATGCCACATGATATGCAAGTTCCCACGGCAACAAACACTGCAAGGACAGAGAGGGAGAGAGGGAAAGACAAGCAGAGAAAGGGAAGTCAGTAATGCTTGCCAGCACACAAATGACAAATTATTTGCTGCGGCTTCTCAACATCTGATTAAAGGAATAGTGGAGGTTTTCATGCTGATTTCTTGTTTTCTACATCAATGAACTCTGCTAGGCCATGGAAACTGTATAAACAGAAGATTAAGGCGCCTTCGGGGGAGCACCGCACCTGCGGAGACAGCGTCACAGCCGTGGTCAAAGAGCTCCCCGAGGGCTGAGCTGCTGTTGGTCCTCCGGGCCTGTTTCCCATCGATGGCATCCAGAGACTGGTAGATGAACAGACCCAGTGCACTCAGGATGAAGGCCCACGCTGGAGCCTGGAAGGGAGGAGGGGTGGGGGTGAGAGAGAAAGATTCAGAAACATTTGAAAAGATTTTAAAGATCTCTGTTTGCAAGAAAGACCGCAGGCTTGTCCTTAAGTGAAGCAACAAATATTTGTGCAAGGAACAGCTTCCTTGTTTGCTGACAAAACAGAGTCTGTGTTTTAGTTTGCTTAGTATGAAGATACTGTGAAAGAAGAAACAAATTCTCACTTTAAGCATGATAATACATACCTGCTCCAGTTTAATTAACTATGTAGTCCAGTCATACTAAACTGACATGAAGTCTAAATTATTAGTCCATCTGGATAATTAGCTAATAGACCAACACTTACTCTTTCTTTTCACTGCACAGATTTCACAACCACAGCACAGATTTACTACTTTACAGTTTAATATATAATAGTTCTGCATTGTTCCAAACTTTCCAGAAAAACTTTTTCTCTTGTTAATGGGGTCTCTTATGTCTTCATAACTGGTGAGACATCTGGCTCTGGGAGAAAACAACAGTTGGCAGACGACTCTACATAGAATGCTTTTAGCCCAGTGGCCTCCACCATAACTCCTACATCGCATACACCAAGTGTGTACACCTCCAAGAAACACACACACATATTCCAAGAAACTGTTTTGCAAGCCAACAAGAACAGCTGTTATAAAGCGCAAGTTCTGCACAGGCTTCTCCTGCATGATGAGAAACTATAGCAGGCGTGATCTTAAACCAGCACCTCACATAATAAAACAGGGAAGGAGCTCATGATAATCATAATACACCTGCTGAATTGAGAATGTGTGGATGATCACTGATCCTTGTTATGTGAATCAAATTAGGATCAAGAAAATAATGGTGAGCTGATGAATTCTGGATCAGCTGCAGTCGTAAGGGTTAATGCCTCAGGCTGGGTAACATCCACATTACAGCTAAGAAGCTGCTGCTAGTGTGTATGTGTTGTATGTACTTCACTGTTTCGGCAACAAGACACACATTGTGCATATAATTTTGCTGAACTTGTGCTCTGTGTGTGTGTGTGTGTGTGTGTGTGTGTGTGTGTGTGTGTGTGTGTGTGTTGCAAGTATGGCGTAGGAAAGATTCCAGCTGACTGGAGCGGGTCAGTTCCTCTCTTGGGTGGACG